>WIPJ01000190.1:145897-162126 GCA_018155075.1 Cassiopea andromeda
CTTTGTTCTGGAAGCAAGATGATCTCGTTGCAACTTATTTTTGTCTGCAATCATTACAACCTCTTCTTTATCTTTATTTCTTAAACATTCCAACCTTTATGTGTTTTCTCTGTAGGAAATTGCTGTGTGAAGTTGTAGCAATAAAGGTACAACTGTACAAAATGCTAAAATCAAGGAACATGACTGCTGAAGAATATATCAAGGTTCGTTGCATCTTAAGGTGGTACCTAATAACTGAGTGTTTTACTTGAAAAAGCTCAGTGGTCCTAGTCTAATGATATGAACTGTAGTTTCTTCGAGAACCCTCTCAATTAACCTGTTAGCAATATGGAAGATTATAGTAATTGTATTGGTCCCGGTCATAGTAATTGTATTGAGCCTATGTGATGGCTGAAAATCATAATAAGAGGATTAATAAGAAGATACGAAAATCACCACGAAGATGCGAAGATTAGTAAGAAAGTGCGAAGATTAGTAATTGTATTGAGCCTATATGATGGCTGAAAATCATAATAAGAGGATTAATAAGAAGATACGAAAATCACCACGAAGATGCGAAGATTAGTAAGAAAGTGCGAAGATTAGTATGAAATGTTGCTACGAAAATTTGTAGATTCCTACGAAGATTCCTACATAACTGCGATGAATAGTGCGAAGATTCGATGATACAAGGATTAATACGATTTTACAAAATGATTGCACCCCGTTGTGTTTACAACATGAGCAACTGTTTCTCTGACCACTTTGACAAATTGAGAACTAGCAACTACTTTTTTTGCCAGCATTTGGCTTTCCTCAATCTCATAGGCACATAAGTGCAGACATTTTGCGTTGTTTTCCTTAGTTAAATATGGCATTGGTTTGCATTGATTTGAGTAGGAATTTTGAGCTCTTGTGCTTTTTAGGACTTTATGGAAAATGACGTTCGAAAGCTTTGGCCAAAAGGATGGATGACCAGCAGGTGTGTTTGTCTTAGAAAATCAGACTTCTTCAATTCGAGTTTGAATTCTAGTGTGTTTACACAGGCTATCAATGGATGAGATGCATTCCGCATTGAAAGACGTGGCCTTATTGACTTCATCAATATTTCCCACAATACAACGGCCTTACTACGGATGTATACTATTTTATGTTTTTCTCCATATTTGCGAGCATTTAAATGCCTGATTATAAATTGTCAGTTCATCATATCGCCAGTGCTAAATTTACACTCAAAATATTTATTTAAATTTTATATGGCGTAATCCCAGACAGCCAGCTAACATTAATTTTCTTATTCTGAAATGTATTTTCTTGTTCTTCCATGAAGGAAATTTCCCTAGTGTTGAATTGTTGATTTATTAGATCAATGGCTCTTATCCTGGGCTCAATCGAGCCCTAGGGGTTCTGTGAATCAGTTTCAAGGGTTCGGTGGTTTGGTTCACCCCGCTCGTGTGTTTCGTGTTGTCATGCTCTGCCTGTTCCTTCAACACAGTGATTTGGTGTGCAAATGATGCATGGTACAGTTTGCGTGCCATTTACTGAATATAGTTATGTACATATGTTTTGAATTTGAAAGAAAAAAGTACATTTTATGTTACCTACAAAAAGCTCGATGAATGCGTGTTTGAAACTCCAAATACAAAGGGCTCAGTACTTACAAGAAAGTTAAGAAACACTATTAGATGCAACACTAAATATATTCATTTGGTTTTCTTGCGGTTTGAATGGATGTGAATGGGAGTAAATGTTTGATAGATATTAATGTTTATTGAATTTAGATGTTTTGCTTTTTCAGGATTTTATTCAAGGAAAGCAAATCCGCTCATCAAGACATAACCCAACCTACGTAAGAAATATGCTTTATGCCATATGTTTCAATCTTATGCGTCACTTACATTCTAGGGTAATACAATTAAAATGAATTGATTATTCTGTGCCTTACAGATATGACATTGAGCACAGAATAGGGGAATTAGAATGAGATCAAGCAATATCTATCTTACCTATCTCCGGGGATATGGTCTTGGGGACTCAGAGGGTAGCAATCTCTCTTGTAAACTCTGTGGAAGGTTCTGGGAGTGCAGCCCTTCTTTGAATGCTAAGTTGTTGAAAACTTTTCTCAAATTATTCTAATATGCTCAAGATTTGCAAACGAATTCAATATTTGTTCACAACGCAAAAGATTTTTATAGCTTGGCACAAATTTTGTGTTTAGTGGAATATCCGATAATGGATTTGAGTTACTTTCCACGATTCTAAAGGGCACGGTCTCCAAAATTCTGTTTGGACCCCCCTTGTCAACAATTTGGCACTACACCGATCCCTATCTCGGTATAGTTTCAGTGTACTCACTTGTAGCTGTTGGTCTGAATAAAAGGCTACCTTAACAAAGGCTTTGATTTCACTGTGTTGACTTGCTAATCTCTAATAGTTTAGAGAAGCAGTAGTGGATATTAAGGAGGCAAGAGGGAGCAGAATGCTCCCCAGCTGCTATCGACTCAGCAAATTCTCGGGCAAAATAGTAAAGTAAAGACTAAATACACGCGTTTTTAAAAGAAAACCACTTTTTTACCTTAGCCTAAATTGTCTTGTAAGCTTTTTCTTATAAAGAACACATATAGTGGACTACTTCCAAAACACTGGATAAATCTAGCACCTTTGCCCGGCTTTTTTTTGTTTAAAAACTGCCATTATTGAAGTTTCCAAAACACAGAGAATATTTTAACTATTCCTGTTCACTTTTTAGGAACAAAGCTAAGAAGGAGAAGCCTGTAAAGAAATTGGATCCAGTGCAAGTACAACGAGTCCACTCAAGTTCGAATCTTGAACAGCCGAGATTAAAGCATAATTCATCAGTGACGAATCTGATGGAAGCAAGAAGTGAATCACTCAGTTCCTCTGATTTGTCCTTCAAAATTTCAAGTAAACATGTTAATGAATCCAAGATTCTCACCGGTACCTCGAGCTCTATTACTGGGTCATTACCAAAGGGTTCAGCAAAAAATCTAATGGAGCAATGCCCAAAACCTGGATTGGGTAGAGCAATTAATGAAAAGGAAGTTTTGGTAAAAGCTGAAGGCAGGAGTGTGGTATTTGGCCAATCTACTGGAATGGAGGCTAAAAGCAAAGGGCAGAGTCCCTCTAAGAGCTTTGTATCCTCTAGTGCGAAATACAGTTCTGCAACAAGCAGTATGCTCACAAACCCATTTCAAAAGGCATCGTATGGAACTAGTCCTGCCTCTCAAAGTGACCCTCTAAATAATTCAGATGCAAGTAATCAACAGGTTTCTGGTAGAGTAAGAAAGGATTCTTCAGCAGCAAAAGCTGTAAGTCATGAGTATGAAAAAGCTTTCCACAGCATCCTAGATTATGCATCTGCGTCTGGTGATCTAGCAGTGCTAAAACCACCCAGTGTACCAGCTTCCCTGCTTAGTGCAAACAAGGTGCCTGGAGATGCAGTAGGGCTAAAGCCACCCAGTATGCCAACAACCCTACACAGTTCAATCAAAGTGTCTGATGACCTAGTAGGACTAAAACGGCCTAGCTTACCAGCTTCTCTTTTAAGTGCCGGCAAAGTACCTGGAAATGTAACAGGAGTAAAGCCACCCAATGTGCCAACTTCACTGTATGGTGTGCCAACTTCACTGTATAGTGGGAGTAAAGTGTCTGGTGATACAGTAGGCCTAAAGCCGCCCAGTGTACCAACTTCCCTGCTTAGCGCAGGCAAAGTGTCTACGACAGAAAACTCTAGGAATAAGCTGCCTCAAAAAAGCTCACCAAAATCCAGAATTAGTTCCCCACTTCTTCACACACAATTTTCAAGTCACGCTCATCAAAGATGGGCGTCACTTGGCCACAGCACTGATCAACCCACGGATGCGTTAGCAACGCAGGCCAATTATGGGGTGCATGCAAAACACGTTTATCATGACGCTGCCTCCAAGGCATTACATTCGGTAAAGCACTCGACGCAGAATGTTGTTCCAAGCCTCGTTTTCAAAACATCACCAAAAGACCACCACAGTAGCATGTCTGCACAATCTCCAAAAAGCTCCCCGCAAAGTATCAGCCCACATGGAGCTCTAAGCGCCAGTACTTCGAGGACGTCTCCGCTACTTCAATTTGCATCAAATATCGAGCAAAAGAGACGACTCTCTGGGCATTCTCCAGATGATACGAAGCATTCCCATGCTGCATTATCACACTCTATCAGCAGGTTTGTCGTGCTCTGGTGAATTTTAGCATAGTTCTTTCATAGGTTTGCACCTGTTATAAGTAAAAGCTCAATCTTTTTTCTCCCAACACTTTTGGTTAGGCATTAACAGGTAACTTTCTGCAGTCACTGCTCTCCCCTCCTCCTACCATTGCTAAGCATTGATGTCGGCAAAGTCATTTAGTCCCAGCATCTTCGAATGCCACCATTTTCAGGTACACCTTCAATTGCCACAATGTAAACGTTACCGTAGGGAATTGATATGAAAGTTCAAATTGCCACAATTGTTCTGATAATAATAAGCTTATTTGTCTATGTTGATTTTCTTCCTAGGATAACTAGAGATCCT
Source organism: Cassiopea andromeda (assembly GCA_018155075.1). Taxonomy (NCBI): domain Eukaryota; kingdom Metazoa; phylum Cnidaria; class Scyphozoa; order Rhizostomeae; family Cassiopeidae; genus Cassiopea; species Cassiopea andromeda. The sequence goes on from WIPJ01000190.1 coordinate 150,442, forward strand.
TCACCACAACAACCACCTTACACGTCATTGGCCTATAGCAGCGTAAGTAGCACGCATTCAAACTCAGTGACCTCTGGCCAAGTTTTCGATCAGCTACACCAAATGAATCAGCAACAACAGCAACAACGTCCTTTAGGCGCACCCACTCCTATGGAAATACTTTTTCAGCAAAACTTGCAAATCAAGCAGCAGTTGTTACTACAGCAACAACAACAGAAGCTGCAAAAGCAGCATCAACAACAAACTATGCAGCAACAGCAACAAAATGTACAACAAAATATGCAACAGCATCAGCAGCAGCAACAACAGGAACAACAACAGCAGCAACTTTCTCAACAGATGCAAGGAGGTAAGAATGTACTGTTTATTATAGTCAGTAGCATACAGCAGATGCTCAAGCTCTTCAAAAATCTTTCACAACTATTTTATGAAGTTACTAATTTCATTGAATTCGCCAGTTATTGCAAAAAACCTTCAATTTTACTTTTTATTTTCCCAAAGTAAGGAATATAGTTAGGAATGGTGTTCAGACCTTTCAATTTTGACTGATGATGACCGAAGATTAGGTCAAAACGTTTTGTATATGTCAACTAGGACTGTCAACTATGATTGTATTTGGAATATAATATGGAATTGTGGAATATATGGAATTGTCAATATTGGATCTGAAGAAAGAAAACTAAATGGTGTCTCTTTGTCATCGTACTTATTTTCAAATTTATACCTTTACTTTCCATTATCATATTGATTCTTCATTATTAAGTTCTCTCTTCATTATTGAGTTCTCTCTTCATCATTGAGTTTGCTCTTCATTATTAGGTTTCCTCTTCATTATTAGATTTACTCTTCATTATCACATTTATTGTTCATCCACAACTTTGGTTTTCATTATCCATTCAATTTTCCATTACCACATTTCCTCTTCATGATCAATTTTATTCTTCATTATCGAGTCTGCCTTTCATTGTCAAATCACGTCTTTGTTATCAAGCTTACTTTTTATTACCAGATCGATGCTTCTTTATCGAGTTTCCTCTTCATTACCATAGGAGTTCTTCATCGTCCTTTCATTATGAAATCAATTCTTCATAAGCAGACTCTTCCTTTAAAGCTTTAAAGCTTTTCTTCTATAACTATCACTGAATTACAAAATATTGAATCTCTATGTGAGGATCCACTTGCGCGTAAGACCGACTTATTACTTCCATCTAGAGTAAATGAATAAATCAAATGCTTTAAAATATTCCATCTTTTAGCCTGTTCTTGAAATATTCTTGATTAGAAACCAACTGTTTTATTCTTAACAAAAATAATAGTTATGGCTATATAGCACCCTGCAAATGCACTCAGATGTTTTCGCACTAAAAAAGCGAGTTTTACCACTAAGTGTTTATGTTAATATATCACTAACAAATTATGCCATTATTTCGTAACGCTTTATTTGCAATGTTTGATCCTGTGACACATAACGACGAATAACGAATGCCTTTGGTCGATGATGAATGATAACGAACGATAATGAGCGATAGATAACGTAAGATGGCGAATAATGATGTAGGATAGTGGATGATAAGGTTAAAAGGTTTGTGTCAGTATTTGAATGGTTTCATTAGGACAATTTTCACTACTGCCCTGTTGGTGTAGACGAAAGAGACCTCTCCCTCTATGATTATTGAGAACACTGACAATTTATATTTCGATAGCATTTTTATGTGCGTTAAATTTTCCTCATACCGTACTTTTAACGTTTAAGTGTTGTTATTGCTAATAACTAAACCATTCTTCGCGTACAGGTATCAACATGTTTCCAGAGTCGATCGATTTTCTATTACCTCTACAATTTACAGGTTTGATTAATTTTTAAACTGCAAACTAAGTCAAATAATGATGCTAAACAACTTGCTTATTTAGAATACAATTATAACCTATCTTTGACCATAACAAAAAGGGATAATCACAAATTTCATTTTGTCATATTAATTGTCTTTACCTTTCTAATTAAAGTGTGGATTTTGTAATAATGATAAATATTAGTCAATTACATGAGACAAATTATTTAAGAGATGCAAATTTAGCATATATAACAATGTATAGAAGAGTGTTTTGAATTATAAATGTAGGTGAAGCCATCGACTGTCTTAGGTTTCAAGAATCCGGTATTCAATTTTCTTAACTTTTAAGCCGCCGGTCACTACTTTGCTATAAACTACTTATTTTTTTAGTAAAACGTGCATTCTTTTAGTGCGTATTTTTTAGCTATTTGACTTAATTTCTTGCTTTGAAAGGCCGGAGTTCATTTATTCTACCTTACTTTTTTCTCACCTATTTTCGATTTTCCCAACAACAAATCACAAGATCTGTATGATGCCGTTCTTTTTAGGCCCCATTTACACTATGCTAGTTGCTATCGTCGCGTTGCGTCACGGAATGATCTCTGCCGGATAGGGTGATCGTTTATACTATACCAGATAGTGCCACAACAATACAGCGTGACTATCATATCACCTTCAGAGCGAAGTCACTTTCCCTCTCATTTGCGGAGCGTCTCGTACCAGATAGCTGTGGCATGATGTAAATGGTACCCCCTATCCGATAGAAAACTCGCAGCGCGACGATAGCTATCAGGTATAGTGTAATCGGGACCTTTATTCAAGCTTTTGATGGATGGTATTTGCCTGTCCATAGATCATTTTGGAACCTTATCTTTGTTTACGACTGAATTGAGTCTGGACTCTATAATTTCGTTCTCTTTTTTAGGCCCAGCAACATCGGAACAGTATCCTGGACCATTCTCGAACTATAGACCGCAGTTTATTTAGCTTAGCTTTAACAAATTGTTTTGTACACCTGATTGCGTTGAATGAACGCTAGCTGAGAAAAGACACTTTTCATCAGTTGATTTTGACACTATCAAAAAGCTTAATATATCGCCTGTTTGACCGTGATGTATCCAGAGATGGGCAATATACTCTAAAAATCATCGTATTACAATATGCTGTTAGTTACGAGAAAAAGTATTTTATTTCAGTATAGTACTGACATTTGCCAAAGCGGTCATTTAGCCCATTTTTCTCAGCATGCAAAACTGTGTATGTGTGCCAATTTTCATGCTGTTATCACAAAGTTCACAATTCCACTAAAAACATGGTATTGTCCGCTCCACTGATCTAAGGTGACGTTTCAAGACACTACTATAAAGATGCTTTATGTAAAGGTACATGATCAATGCTCCTAACAATTTGTTGTATAGCTGACACGTGTTTAAATCATTTGGTATATATACAACCAATATGGGGTGCGATAGGCCTATACTGTGTGGCTTTCAAGTGTCATTTCAATGTCTATACTCTTTCATTCATGCTAGCTTCTTGAGGAGACATAATATAGAGCATATATTTGGAAATAGTATCCCTTAGTATTTCACTTGCCTTGGCACGCTCTTTCTGTGAAGGAAATGAGCCTATATCCACTGCATTTAACATTGCCCCATGCAAAGACACATATTTGGAACATGGCACTTCTGATCAAGAGAAATATATCAGTAAATTTTTGCAGGGACTGGAATACAACCACTTCTTCAGCAAGTGTATTCATAGCTTTCAATAAAACTTATGCAAACAAAGGTCTCTTGAAAAGTCTGTCTCGCAGCTTTCTTCGCATTTGATGTACAATCATGACTGCAAAGCTGGATATAAGAAAGGTTAATATTTAAAATTTCAATGGTCTGTGTAAAGGTGTTACATTTGGTATGTTCGCTTTTCTTCAACAGTTGATCTTCTTTGTTCTTGAAGATTATATGTGTACATGCAGATATTTAACTACCCATAAATGCTAATGTGTAAAGCATAAGGAGTTAAAGAAAGTTTTGCTAAGCTAAAACAAAGTTTTAATGCTTAGCCATTTTATCCGTTCTTGTGAAGGAAAGTGCAGTCTCTGAACAGGGGTACTGGATGAAATGGGCGTATTGATGCTGTGAAGGACACGCTATTTGCATGGGTATCTATTTAGCAATGGTACACTCTTGCTAAAATATGCAAAACTTTGATTTACTTCAACCCTAGCATCCTCACTATACCCCGCTACTATGGATCCTCAAAATCATATCACGTTCATGCATGGCAGAAAAGCAATTTCCTACATTAATCGATTGGATTGTATCACTGCATCTCAACACAGGAAAGCGAGCCAAATGAATACTCAGTAACTTATAAGATGCCATAACCGTGCCAACCATCAATTGTGATATCACAAAGGATGCCACTAACGTAACTGTTGACTCCAGTTGTATAAAAAGTGGCGCGAATGTCTTGTAGCTCTAAAGGAGTTTTTGAATTTGTCTTTTGACAAGATACAATTATTGAGCAAAATTCGCATCTTATTACAAGATACAGTTACTTCAGAAGGAAAGTATCTTATCAAAAAGTATTGTTACTGATTTCAGTATCTAAATACTATTTTCAACATCCTAAGATACTGCCCATCTCTGAATGCATCACACCTAATGTATTCATGATTATTCCTGCATGTTTTTTCTATAATAAGCCTAGATGCAAGTTTATTTGAAGTTTCATGATTTTACGAGCTACATTACAGTGAAAACATAATCAAAACATGAGTGTAGCAAACTAATAGTATCAGAACACACAAAATGCGTCAATGAGAGCTAGAATCTGAAGCAATGTCATGTTCACATTGGTTTGGTTCAGCTTTACGTTGAGCCAGGTAACAGCTTCAGTGTGCTACTAGACTAAGTTTCTTTGCTCTTTCCTTGTAGTTCAAAAAATATTCTTAAACTTTAGGGCGCTTTTAGACTTGTTTCTTATTTAAAAAATGTGTAGAACAGCTGGCAATGAATCCTTTTATTAGGTTTCTTCTAAGTGTATTATCTGCCTGTAAACACCACTACATACATCTATATAACTGTAAATAGTTTTGTATGGAAAAACTATGCATTTGTTGCTTAGCAAGTGTCTCAGTCACATAAATTTCGTCTTTTCGATGAAATTTTTTCTTATTTTTTATCTCAAGTTAAATTGTTATTGTTGTATATACATTTTTGTCGTCGTTACTGCTCATTTTTGGAAGCATAGTCTCTGCTTTTAGTAGGTTTCACCAAAGCTTGCTGTGGTATTACATGAAGTACTTAATAGGAAAATAGTTTGAGGAGCCAGATTGTGAGAGAAGCACGAGAAGTTGTTGAAATAAGAAATAGCAGTATGGTGTGTTTGCTGTTATCTTATCATCTAAAATATACACGTTTTTCATTTATAAGAAAGTGGTTTGTGAGACAGTATTATGTAACTTGTGTTTCTACATGGACCAAGGCTGTCCCATGTGTGGCAGGTTCGGGTCACGTATCGATGCTTTACTTGAACATAACTTTTATACTTAACACAGCTGAACTGTACACAATGCCTACGAACAACTAACAACTGATTAGAAACGATAGATACATAAAATAGATAAGAGAACTAGGATTGACGGTTGTCATTTAACGAAATCAGTCAATGTCTTAATTAAATGTCACTATATGGTACCTCTCTGATTTGCTCTTGCTGTTTAGCATCAGGGGTTCCCATCATGAACCCTACAAGTACTCGACTGCTCCAAAAGTTAAGAATGCTCAGTACTTGATTTCTAAAACCTAAGAAAGTGTTTAACATGCAATTGATCTGTGTTCAAACAGTTCAACTTCTGCTACTTACTAACATACATCACAATTTCAGGTGCAAATGGAGCTTTTCACTTTCCTCTAATGTGCATGTGCAAAACAGTGGAGCTCAAAAAATTTTTGTTAAGACATAATAGTTTTTTTAAACTTCATGTAATTCAATATATTTCTAATATACAATCACACACCTCTCTATTAAGGAAGAGTATAACTGGCTATCCGCAAAACTAGTAGTACGGCATAAATACCAAAAAAACAAAATAAAATCAATGTCAACCAACAGAAGAACAAAATGCAATATTGTCGTGAAAAGAAAGGACAAATGTATATATTATATAAATCAAAAGTCCAAGAAATCAGTCAATCCAATCAATTTTTGTTGTTTTTATTTTTGTTATTGCTATTTTTTTCTAAACTTCGTTCATGTATGTATTGCTAATTCTACAAATACAAATCTCACTTACTACAAGGTAATTTGAATTCGGCTGGCTTACGAATAAAAAGAGAAAAAAGAATACAGTCAATTTAAAATCGATACTTAGCAACTGAATGCAAAGATATTAATAGCTTAGGAATTCTGGGTTAGACCATGGCTTATTCCTCATACAAAATATGTAGTATGTTGAGCGGATAATTATAGTGGATATCTTAGAAATAATTAAGTTTAAATCACCATTGTTAATGCCTCTTTCCATGCAAAGTTTCAGAAATGAATCAGAGGAAATTCCAAATATGCCAAAACAGCTAATGGAGAGATTAATAAATTTTACCTGTTTAAAATCATTAGCAAGATCAGTAAGAAGGGGACGATATTATAGTTCTTTACGACGAACATTATTGTTTAAATTTGTTTTAAAGCCCACAGTTAATTCTATAATAGACAGGACATTGTCGGCTGTAGAAAGAATAATGTCAGGAAGAAGACTGTCGCCAGTGATGGTACAAGGAGAGAGATAGCCAGGAAGATGTGCATATAGTTTAGCAGACTTTATGGATTGTAGTGCTTGAGCAATAAAGCTTAAGGCTGAGTTATGCCGCCAGGTATAACGCCCTTGATCTAGATATGTATTCCAGCCTGCAACAATATGGAGTGATTCAGGCTGAAGATGGAAGGAACAGTCAGAAGTTGCTGTAAGGCCCCATAAATGGAGGTTTTTTTCTAGTTGCGAGCGTATTGTTTAGGTATTTGATGCTGAAGTTGAAGATTTTTGCAGGTAGTTTGCTTTGAGTTTTTGACCACAGTGAATTGAGCTGTTTTAGGGAATGCTCAAGGAGGAAAGATATGATGAAACCCTGTGATGGCAGTTGAGACTGAAGTCTACTGGTGTATTCATCACGAATGGATTTCAAAGTCTGCTTTGTATTTCTATAAATATCGTATTAAATGTTTGTTCCACCGTTGGTATTTTTCCATAATTTTGTTATCGTTTCATCGCCGGACGAAAGTTTCAGTACTGGGTCAAAAACAGCTTTCCTATAGAATAAAAAACGTCTATTACAGTTATCTGATGCTCTCCTGCTTCCAGTGACCAATGCAATCTCATCGGTTCACTTCGATTGCTTTGCCTAGAGCCATATGGCAACTCCAAAGTTACGGATGTATATTTTGGAAAAATATCTATTCTCTATCTTCAGTTCCTGCAAAGCCCACACAAGGTCAGTTGGGATTGCAGTACTCTGTAGATAGTTATTAGATAAAACAGTACACACGGAGAAAATGTTGTTCATTGGCTTTGCAGTTGCCAAGGAAAAGCTGTGCAAAAGCTGGTAACAGATGTACACTTGGTTTAATTTTAAATATGGAATTGCCTCATAGCACTTGTGAAATATGAAGGCGACAGCCATTTCCCAATGGTCTCGTATGCATCATAGCAATGGGTTAAGTTTCATTTGTAAGATAGAACATCACCAAATTTTTCGCAATGGTCCAATAAAAAGACAATGCTCAAGAAAGTTTTCATGATTTAATTCTTTATAATTTATTCTTTGTAATAAATTCATATATAACAAATAAGGTTTATTAAAGTTTAGTATTAATAGCAATTGGTAAAATGTCACTTTCAAAGCACTCCCCAATCTGCTCCATCATTATCAGAAGATCTTGAGACTCGGTTTGAGAATCGGTTTCCTAAAACATAACAAACATATTTTGATTATTTGCTAATGAGCTAGACGGTTCACCTTACCGAGTATCCACGTTGCCTACCAAATCAGGGAAGTCATTTTCCATGATATGCTCTGATTTCTACCCAGTTTTCCTTGATTCAGTACACGTCTTTTTATAAGAAAATAGTTTATAAGAAAATGAGGCTCAAATGGCCACAATCTTAAGAAAATCACAAGGCTCTATTTCCAAAGTCAAGTCTTTTTCTCGGCCAAAAATCGATATTTTGTCATTGCTACATTCAAAATATTAAAGATGGGATTCAACTTCCAGTATACAAGAATAGCAAAGAAAGAGTAACCCATTTTATCTAGTTTATTTTAGTAAAAGTTAAGAAATCTCAGGCTCAATTTCAGGAAAAGTAAAGAAAATTGAGTCTCTTGCAAAATGATGGTTTTCTTATAAAAAACATGCATAGATTCTGAGCAATAACCTTACACTACGCTTATCATAATGCAAGCCATTTAAGCAAGTTTTAGCCTATTTGACCAAAGAAATGTGCTTTGGCTTAATCATCAAAAAAGAAAATTATATGCAGAATTTTTTTCTTGCTCATTTTTCAGCATATTAGGGAATCGATTTTGTTAGAGAGGGAAACACAAACATTTCCTTGACATTCCGTGATTTTATCGAAATCAGTCAGATTTCTTTATTTTTCTTTGATAATTTTTAGGCAAAGCAAATTTCCCTGATTTGACAGACACTCTGGTATGATTGCGTGAGTTAACTTAGAGAATGAGTACGTCTTGTTTAATGATCCCACACCAGACACTTCAAGGAGCCTAGCCTTTGTGCCGATTTAGAAAATTTAAATTGAGACATTCATTTTTGAGTGCAACTTGCTTGCATAAATGGTTATATTTGCTTCTATCTCCATGATCAGCAGAAAATATTGAATGAGCTTAAATGCATGGGATATCATTGAAAACTCCATATGTGAAATACTTTGCAAATATTTCGATGACTGCATTCTACAAGAAGCCAAACTAAGCATTGTATGCATTTACATATCAATTGCCTTATTTATTGACAATTGTTCAAGTACCTGGATCCTCCTCTAGTATGACAGTGAACTTATTCCTTATTTCACGGCGTCTTCTACCTTCCAACAACTTTTTGATATTAGTTTGCCATGGTGGAGTTGGCGCTTTTTGTTTTCCTTTCGCTTGGAAGATCTCTTCTAGGAGCCTCCTTCCTTCATCTACGAATGGCCATTCAAAATATCACAACAAGGTACCATTCAGTTTAAAATGGGGGGAGCAAAGCTTTACCTCGCAAAATCACTTCAGCCAGTTTATCCAGAGACACCTGCTCGTACATAAAGCAGGGGGGGTAAGGCTTTCTCTGAGGGTACATCAATGTATATGCATGCTCCTCCAAAGGGGCAGATTTTGGTCTTCAAATTCTGTACTAGAAGGTCAATGTTTAATATATTCCTCTCTTAGTTATACCATGTCAAGTTGGGGGTCTGGGGGATTGTCCCCAAGAAAATTTTCTTGGACAAAACTGCTTGCAACGTCGAAACATGCCCCTTCACAAAGTAGGAGGGATGGATAGAGTTTAGTAAGAAGAGAAATTCTTGTCCCCTTTCCCCCATGGAAGAGGGCAGAGGGGACAGCTACCCCTCCTGCCCCCCAGCGTAGGCGTCCCTGAGATTATCTACTGAGAGATTCTGCAAGTTTATGCTTCATCAAGTGTTTGGCTACAGAAAATCGTTATGCATGGCTCAAAAGACACCAATTTATTCGCATATCTCATGCCCTCCTCGAAAACCTGGCAGGAAAAGCCATGCATCTTTAAACATTAACTATATTAAAATTGTGCAAAGATGAGAAATACTTCTAGTTAGGTCAAGGATACATTGTTTACTAATACAAGAGAATAAATTTAGTAGGCAAATAAAAAATTTTAGAGTGTGGATATTTGATCCAAATCTGATGGTAAGGAAGTAATTCGCAGGAGTGTCTGAAAAGGGGTAGCAGGGGCAGTAGCCCCTTCCGCTCTAGTGAAAGGGGGGAAATGCCCTTGTCGTTAAATGGTGTTTCTCGAAAAAACTGAATCAGGGATTAAAGTACACTCTTGCCATCAAAATGTCATAGCATTTTCGAATTTGGTGAAATTTACTTTACAGCGTGCATTTAACTTCAAATGTTTCAAAATTTAACTGCTTTTACATGACTTAAAGATATCTTCCTTACAGTATGATTACCTTCTATTACGATATCAGTTCAGCGACTTTTCTAGAAACACCTTTGTGGATAAAAAACCTAACATTTCCAAGGGAATAGAAGAAAGATATCCAAATTTCTAAGTTAGTTTGAGTTTGATTTCCCTAGGGGGTTGGCCATGAAAGCATCTCTTTAAATAACTGGAAACTATTGTGATAGCATGGCTCAATTATGGTAAAATTTCAGAATGAAACGTAATGTAAAATTGGCTACAGGGGATGCACAAACTAGCTTTAGTTTCAACGTACCTGAGTTCTCTAAACATGCTCCACTTTGTATATTTTCTTTATCATGGGAAGAGATTTTGATTAATGCTGCAAAAGGATAGGCCTCCCATTGTTGCCTATTTGGTCCACCAAGAAATTCTTTCGGGTGAGCATCTTCCATATTTTGACATATCACGCTCAAATGGCATCCTTTTCTTGCCTCCAAAACGTATTGTCCATCAGATTTTCCAACTCCAAAATTACGAATTTCTTCACAAGATTTTGGCATATCTATAATAGGTAGAATTTATCCCATTTTATAAACATTTATTTCAAACTAGGAAGTTCAGATGATTTTGTATTTGAAAACCTAGTGCAATAAGTTGCTGCTGAATAGATAGAGCAACCTTCTGGGATAGCAAAAATGTTGTTATCTTAGCTATAGCTCCAACCATTCAAGAGTTGTAGAAAGTTGAAGTTTCCACTTTTACCCAAACTTCTGAAAAGACACAGCTACTGTTTACATTGTATGATCAAATATTCAAAAGAGCCACTTAGCTCGAATTCTCTACTCTTCTGTGCTTAATTGTAGGGGGTCGAATTAGCAGGGGGGTTCTAGATTTTCATAACACTATTCAAAATCTCCAAAAGAGCAGAAATTGACAAAAAATTAACAAATGATGATAAGCATAGAGCAAAAGCACACTCAAGCCCATTCTATTTGATAATATCTCTTCCATTATAACTTGCAGGTTTTTAGTTTCTGCATGGACGTAGCAATAAATGGTTGTGGAGTTGTTGCATCTCTCCAACATTTAGCTTGTTAGCAAATTTGCATTACATCAATAGTATGAAGCGAAAGGAAAGTCTGCTTTGTCGGCAAACTTGGTTAGAGGAAAGCTTTCTTTTTCGACAAGTTGGGGTTGTCAAACCATCTAACAATTTCCCTTAACTTCATTCCTGAGTTTCTACTACGTCTATCTTGTAATTACGGAGAGTAACCACATTTTAGTAAAAGCGTTAGGTTCTGTACAATGTGCTGTGTAGAGCCAGGACCTTGTCTACGGAGGTAATGGCAAACTTCTTAATGAAAGTAGAATTACATCTGAATAGTATAAACAGAAAAATCTACCTTTAGGAGCGGTAACAAATTCAAAGCTCGGTGATGGAGTCGTAGTTGACGTCATAGGCGAACTGGTTGATGGGTATGACGCATTGTAACTCACTGCTTTTGTTGAATTCTCTGGCTTCACCTCAGCCGTATTGCCTAGTGGAACTGGTGACGTTGCAACTACGGAGGAGAAAATATGTTTTACCACTTTCTGTGATTTGCGTTTATAAAATCAAAGTTGAATTTCCATACAATCGTGTATGGTGATAAAACATCAGCAGAAACCATCGATGGATTTAGCCGGG
>WIPJ01000190.1:162352-209507 GCA_018155075.1 Cassiopea andromeda
TTTTAGGGGATGTGACACCTCCAAATGTTGTCATACCATTCAGCAAAATTCTGCAATATTTTCATTCCATTTGGTAAACTCTGCAAAACTTTCACACCACTTGTTAAACTTGAAAAGATAAACAGTTTTTGTAGCAAAAGGGCTGCTTTTAATAGTCAAGGCTTGAGGTTTCTACAACAAATAGAGGATTTCAAGATGTGAAAATAAAGAACGTGGTGTGGCTTCATTATCCAAGTATCTAAACGGCGTGGTTCCCAGCACCTTTTAGAATCTTGCGCCCCCAGTAATCATCTCCTAAATCTCCCCTTGACAGGGATGGTAAGAAAGCATTTCTAGAGAGATAAAATGTGCCCCACGGAGCAAATACTTTTGAGAGGTGCTATTAAAGAGCTAAAATGAACACTGAACCAGGATCTAGAAAACCTAACAATGAAAGTGCAAAATTGCCCTGCTTAATTACACTCTTTACTGCACATAGCAATATTCTTGTTAAATTTTATGGGTAGCTGAACCCTCCAAACATAATATGGAAAAATTTTCTGGTTATCTCAAGCAAGTGGGATAAAAGAGATCAGGTTTAGCATCTAACATGTGCTAGTTCAAATAGGGACAAAACTTGAGAGGGCATGGGGGTGAGTCACCCACCGAACCTTTAAAATTTGCCATTTTGCAGGTCAACAATGACAGCATAATGTATTGTTGCATGGCAACTTACTGGACCCAGGACCATTTGATCAACTACTGTTACTAAAAGCTCAAAGGTCACAGACAAAATTTTCGCAGGGCATTTCTCTGACACACCCCCCAAAATATGTTGAAATGATGTCCTTGAGTTCAATCAGTCCTTTCCATTCATCCAGGTTGGATTAATAAAGATTCTTAGGTATATTCTATGCCTAGTGTCAACGTTGAGAACTGTAAAATATACGCCTGAAGCTATGACTTCCTGAAATTAAAATCCACAGTAATCCTAGGCGGGGCAAGGCTAGTTATAGCACCTCCAATATCAGTTTTACATACTACTTACCAAATGACTGTTCTGATGAACTTGATGTTGTTTGGTTCTCTTGTTTTGGATTCAATGGAGCTAACGTATTTGGTGCACTAGCATCTGAAAAAGAGCAGTTTTGTCAAAGTAGTTGGTACAGTATTCTTCTTTAAATAGATATCATAACACTATGAATCAATTAGTGCATTAGAAGTCTTCTTGGGGAAATGGTGAACCAAGTAGTCTTAAAAATCATTGCTTCTTGCAACATCCATTGACTTTTTCCCGAAGGCTGATCTTTTTCAAGAGCGTGCACGTTTTTTATTTTACAAGAGAGACTTTATATCCAGTATCGAAACTTTCTTAACTTTTTAACAATTACAGTATCAAAATTTTCTTAACACTTTCTTAGGAATAATTTCTTTAATTCCAATATTTTGCACATGCACATTAGAGAAAAGTATAAAGCTCTATGTACACCTGATATTATGATATATCTTAGTACATAGTAGAAGTTGAACTGCTAGAGGAAAGCCAATATAACATAAATAGCATTTTCTACATAGATCAATCGCATTTTAAACACTTACACACTTATAAAATTTCTTAGGCTTCAAAGATTCAGTACTGAACATTCCTAACTTATTGAGCAGTCGAGTATTACTTTCCTATAAACCACTTTTTTAGAAATAAAATAACCTGTATTTGAGCAGCTCCAGCAGTCTTGTGCTCAGGACCACCAAAGGCGAATAGGAAAATAGAGGGCCTGGGTATCAATGCTGGAGAATTAATGCTAGTATTACTTTATGAAGCCCATAGACCTTATGGCCATGGAGTCTATGAGGTTCTTGGACCTAGTTTCCCTCGGTGGCTCTGCGTTTGCTCTGTAGAATGCACTCGGATGGAGCCTGCCTTTGCTCACTGCCTAAACTCTTGTTCACAGCCCATCTGCAAGTAAATGTAGACTAGCTGGCAACACTGGGAAGATGAAAAATGGTCCAGGATAAAACTTTGCTCTTAAAAAAACACCCTTAAATTTATCTATTGTACATATAACTAGTCCTAAAACTCAGATAATGCCAAAGTACAATGCTGCATGTATGCCATGGGTTTTATTAATTTACATTCGATCAGAACCCATCAATAATCGATCTTTCTTCATGATAAAATACAGCTGCCTGCAGTTTACAGAGTTGAAATATTATCTTATGCATACTGCTGTGGTTTTGATCTTGAAGCATTCATAAAATTTGCAAGCTTTTCCATAGGCTTTCTAAATTAGTAAATCTGCAAGTTACGATAAAAGTATGATTATGAATGACTACAATATGCATGCAAATCAAAATTACAAATACTAACTTTCAATAGATACTGAATCAGGGAAAACAAGTAATTCCGATATAACCCCATTCTTGGCGACTTGTCTCAAAGTTTGAATGACTTCCACCTCGCTACTTTGAAAAGTCAAGTCAAAGTCCACTCCAACTTTATCTGATGCAATATCTCGACTGGCATTTCGGTGTGACTTTCTATATAGTAGATAGAAGGAATTTTACAATACAAAATTCACTGAGAAGAGCATTGCTTGAAGTTCAGTAAAGGAAAGATTGTCCTTGCATAAAATGAAAAGAGCATGCAGTGAAACAAATGAAAAAGGAATGAAAGAGAGTGGTTGGTGTGCTTCAAGTTGAAGTTCTCCAAACACCACAGCTATTCCTCTCTTGCTAGCTAAGCTCATTCGTAATCATGGGGGTAGGAGGATGTCAAATTTAAGGGGCTGTGAGCTTTCTGCCCGAATTTCCTATTGTTCTTTCAGAAAATTTGCGAGAATGAAATGGATTTCTGCCCAGCTTGGGGGGGCTGCAGCCCCCCTGTCCCCCGCCTCCTACGCTTATGTTCGTAATTATTGGATATTGTTATATGCATATAAACAATATATAACAATAAATACTTTATTTAAAGTTGGCTGTTTTATCCAGCAATATGCTGATTAAAGCCAACTACACAAAACATATAAGTCTATCTTAAACTAAAACTAATCACACAAAACCTATGCTTGGAACAAAATATTTGCATAATCTACAGCTGCGATCAAAGTTTCTGATGAACTTAAGTTTTTGTTTGAAAACCTCTAGTAGTTGGGACTCTTTGATTTCGATGGGCAATGCCTGCCATAATTTGTTCCAATAAACCTGATGGTGTCTATGTCATACAAAGTTGTCTTAGTTTTATGCAAGACAAGACTGATGTTTTCACGAAAGAAAGCAATAATAGCATATTACACGTCAAGGGTAACAAAAGGAACACGAAGTCTTTTTACACTTTTCAATTAAGACTGTAACAAAACTCCATGGTTTTTTCTTACAACATCGCAAGTATTGATGGTGTAATCTTTCAATATTTGTTCTATGATGCTAAAACACAATACCAGACCCTTTTAGCTGCTTTTTTGTAGCACACATGTCAATTACCTTAGTCCTTTGACTTTGCATGAGACGTGCATATGATGGGATAAATAGGTCTCTTCAACCTGGGGACAAAGCAACTTCATGTTAGAACAAGCATATATGATTGAGCTGCTGTTTAGCATCTGGAAAAATCGAAATTCCACTACAACGACAATCAAAGTGAAGTACTCGATCTCTTTTATATTCCAATGTTATTCTTTACTTTTCTTAATAGATTTTATACTTTCGTTAAGAGTTTATGTCTGAAAAGAGTCAAGAGGAGTAAAGAAAGAATTAGGAAAGTTAGAGGAGAGCTAGGAAAAGTTAGAAAAGAGTTAGGGAAAGGTTGAAGAACACTCATAGGAGGGAGACAATTGCTAATACTGCAGATCAATGAAGGCAACTCTCAGATGCCAAGCTTAGGTCTTAAAGAGTTGGGAGCTCTGAGCAAACGGAGGTATTTCGCAAAAAAGGAAAAATAGGAAGGAAAAACAGAGATTTGTTTTCCACTCACCGAGTGCTCGATATGTTGTGCAAGAACTTTGAAAGGAAAGCTGCCAACTTTACTCAACAATGGATGCCAAGTTTGTTGAAGGGTCATTACACCATGGAGAGAATGATCTGGAGGAAAATTAAGAAAAACATTGAAAAATGAAAATTGAAAATTAAGAAAAAAATTGAAACACACAAGTCGACAACGTCGGAGATAAACGCAATTTAAGATTTTGCAATTTTTACACTAATGCACTCTTGCATAATTTGATATGGCTACGTGCGAAAATGTGCATATATTATGATTTGATAATGCAATCATGCATAAAATTACGTATCTATGAGATGATTTTGCAATTTTGCATCTAATTTTGCAAGCATGCTCATAAGTATGAAAGTAAGGCACAATATTATGTAGTTAGATGCAGCTACTACATCTTTTGTAGAAGAAATAAAAGTTGGACCAACCCTGATTTGCTTGACTTTTAAAGACATGGTTATATTAACTCAAATACAATTTCGTAATTGCTTTTCTTTATGTGCGTGCGTGTTGTTGTTCTTTTTTTTCCTTTTTATTTATATATATACATATAGAAAGCAGACTTGTCAATTATACACTGCCTTAATGTAGTGAGGTGTATCATTGTATACTTAAAATATATTATTATAATCATGAAGTTTCAAAAAAAAGAAATTTAATATGCATTGCATAAAATTATGTAATGAAGCACATAGTAATGCAGCTATGCACATTGCAATGTAATTATGCAAATATTATAAATCAGAGCATAAAACTATGAAAATTTTGCATCTAATTATGAAATCACGCGGATTCCAATAAAAAGTTGTTTTACAACTGCTTATAAAAGCAATGAAGCTCAGTTTTTGATAAATTCGTGCATCCCTCCCTGCATGCATAAATTCCTTTGAATTAGTCCATAGCTCGCTTATACCTATAATCAATTTACTGTTTCAAGAGTGGATAATGCCACAGAAGCAAATTTTGGCCTGATTAATGACTGTTGTAACAACTATATTTATCTCAAAGGCATCATAACAATGCTCAAATTCATATTTCTTTCATGTTCGCAAAATTGGTACGTGCAAGCTATAAAATATATGTTCGTCAAAGTAGAAGAAAGTGCAAGGATATCAAATTACTTTTCTGGTAACCAAGAAATGACTGGTTTTGAAACTTACATGTTGCTTGTGGTGAAACTTCCTTTTCAGATGTGACGACCGTTTCATATGTGTTATTCTGTGAAGGTCTGTCCAACGGGGGAACTACAGGTGGCCATTGATACATTTTAACTCTGGGAGTGTAGATATGAGGTGTTTGTTGAACTTCGTTTACTTTTAGATTCTTATCAACTTGGCCAGGGCTTTGGCTTGCGACAGTATAATTTGCTGCCTCGTATCCATTAGTCACTTCCAGCTTCGGACTGTAGTAGTCAATTGCAGATGTTTTGTTTTCAGATGAGGGCTTTTGACTGCTGTTTGTAGCAGATGCAGTGATAACAGGACTAGCTAGTGGAGGAGCATTAGTCTGAGTTACACCACTGGAAGCCGAGTAAGTGTTGTCCCCTACAGTTTGATTGGGTGTTTTTGTGTAAGTTTGATATGAAGAAGCAACGCCATCTGTTTTAGCAAGGGAAGATACTGGATATTGGGGCTCTTGTTTTATTTGATATCCTGTAGCAGGACTAATGGCATAATCTGGTGCCTTCGTTAAAGGGGTTTTAGGCTCTGTTGATGTAGATGATTCCTGCTTCTGCTGTTGATATGTAAGTGGTTGTTGTTGTTGGCTTTCTCGTTGCTGTTGCTGTTGCTTTGGATATGTAAGTGAACTTAGTTGGGGCTGTTGCTCCGTTACTGGTTGTTGTTGCTGCTGTTGTTGATATGTAATTTGTTGTTGTTGTTGTCGATATTGTTGCTGCTGTGCTTCTTGTGGCGGCAGTTGTGATGGCTGTTGTTGCTGCTGCCAAAGTGGACTTGAATTTCCTTGCTGGGTTATTGGTTGTTGTTGTTGATATGACATTGGTTGTTGCTGATATTGTTGTTGTTGTACTTGCTGTTGTGGTGGTGGTTGCTGCTGATATGCATTTGGATATAGCATGGACTGTTGCTGCGCTACTGGTTGTTGTTGCTGCTGTTGTTGATATGTAATTTGTTGTTGCTGTTGTCGATATTGTTGCTGCTGTGCTTCTTGTGGCGGCAGTTGTGATGGCTGTTGTTGCTGCTGCCGAAGTGGACTTGAATTTCCTTGCTGGGTTATTGGTTGCTGTTGTTGATATGACATTGGTTGCTGTTGATATTGTTGTTGTTGTATTTGCTGTTGTGGTGCTTGTTGCTGCTGATATGTATTTGGATTTAGTTTGGGCAGTTGCTGCGTCATTGGTTGCTGCTGTTGTTGTTGTTGTTGTTGTTTATCAGCTGTACTTGACAGTTTTTGTTGCAGTTGTTGCTGTGATGTAGTTGACAGTGGTCCTGCTTTGGACTGATGTTCTTTAACCAAGTGCTGTTCATTCCAATATGAAGTTGGATTACTCTGCACTGACTTTTCCCCAGATGATGATGAGTTACTCTCGGGGTTAGACTCCAATGGCTGGGGAAGACTGAAATTCCAGTAAGCTGCCCCAATTCCCTCGTGAGGCTTTATACTTTGAGATGCGACAGCGAATTGTGTCACATTTCCTTTGGCATTTTGCTCTGCTGTTTTGTTCGTGTTCATTCCATTGAAAATTGTTCCATTAGATGCTTGTTGCGGCCCTTCAGCTCCACTTTCCCCTTGCTCTTGATTGGGTCTCAGCCCCGTATTTGTTTCATTTTCCGCAAATCTTGCGGAATTGTTGCTGCTTGTAGTGGGGTTGGTGTATATTGTTTGCATGTGTATTGCCTTTATATGTTTCACTTGTTCATTCATGACACCTGCAATCAAAGTAGTTACTCCACTTTGGTAGTTATTTCGTCCACTTGGCCTAAGGTCTGTACTTGACGCGTTGGCTGCTTGATTTGCAGCGTAATTCTGCTTCTCTGCAATGACATTATCAGTGAATTGAAGAATGCTGTTTTGGCTTTTAGAGTTCTCTTTACTCGCTGCTTCTGCTCCTCTATATGCTTCATTCCCTGCTGGAAAAAAATACTTAACTTTGCAGATAGAAGTAGAAGCAGGGTACTGCTAGAATGGAGTACATCAACTGATTGCTTATTCGATTTGAAGTTACCTATAGTCTCAAGTAATGGCTTTGGCTTGTCATTTTCAGTGAAGCAAATTCAAAAGTCTACTCTGCAGAAGCATGACTCTGCAAAGGCTCAACATATTTAGAGAACGAACACTAAAAACAGAAAGGAGAGGTTATCTCTTAATTAACTCTTTGCCAAAACTGGAAAAGATATCAACTAATTTGTTCCATCGGCAGCAATTATTGCCGTCCAAACTAGTACTGTATAGTGAGCATTAAAGGGCGCAATTAGCTCATCAAATCGTCCACTGCATCTTGATAGAAGGACATGAAAACAATAATGTTTTATCTTTGCAGTGTTTCTCGAAGCTTAATTAACATGACTTGCCATGGCAATAGGTACTGAAAAAATGGCCATTATTTTATGTCCAGTATAGCAGTGTATGAAACATAATGTATATTTTGTTGCTGAGTTGGGTAAAGCTAAAGGTAGTCCCGTATACTTTCGTAGGTAGAGGACTGCCTTTTAGAGAGAAGGTGGCCTTTTAGGGTGGCCAGTTCCTTTCCTCACCGCCTTTATCTCCCCAGTGTTGCACCAGGTACCCATTCGCTACTGGATGAATAGTGAGCGAGCATTCAGTCAGGTCATCGAGTTGGACTCGAACCGTAGACCTTCCAGACGGGAGGCATGCACTCTAACCACTATGCCACCTTACCCATACGTTGGGTAAGAGCACAAAAATCTACTGTTACTATTCGCCTTGAATTTGAGTAATATAATGGTTAGATCTTTTAAATCCACATGTTTAAAAATACAGCCCCTTCTAGTCCTTGGGTTTTTTGGATTTTTGGAGCATGCAAGGTAAAGTATGGGCACAACCAAGCTTTCAATACGGATACCGCAGTACTATAGTTGATGGATTACATATCAAAGGGATTCAAATTGGCTAATCATTTACAGCATAGTTATCTATGTAAATATTGAATCAAAGACGCTTGATATATAACAGGACCTAGGCAGAACCATAGGAGAATGCAAAGCGGACTATGAAAGTGGAGCACAGCAAAATAGATATTTACTTATTCTAGAGCTTTCTTCTGTTTGTGCCACTTCTACTGGAAAGTGTCTGCAAATGTTGTGTGGGCATAAGTTGAAAGCAATAATCTTTCTTCATTTGAGTTTTATAGCTAGAGCTAAAGACTAAATTTGGAATATATCTATTTGGAGATTGAATTATTTCTAGCTCCAGATATCCTTGGTCTCCTCTGTAACCAAAAAGACCTTTTTGAATTGAAAAGTTATTTCTTACCTTGTGTCTGGTTAACAGAGTATGCAATCTGGGGATAAAGAGTTTTTGTCAACGTTGGTGTATCACTGCTATATGCCAGATTATCCTCTTGGTTTTGTGCAGCCACCTCAACATTGTTTTGTGCTTTATTTTCATTCTGTTCTTTTATTTGCTGTTTCAGCTTTTCCAGTTCATAATCAGTTGCATTTTGAGTGGATGGTTGTGCTAGTTGCTTTTCATTCCCCTTTGGAGGCGCTTGCTGCACTCTCTGTAAAGCAGGCTGCCTCGAATTCATAACTAGCTTTCCCTCCACCTGCTCTGGGAGGCTCTGCCATAAATCCTTATCATTCTGCGTGGCATGGTTTAGAGGTGAAGTGTCCAGCTGCTGGGGAGCTTGGAGAGGTTGTTGTTGCTGCTGAGCTGGCTTTTGCTGCTGATATGGAATTTGTTGTTGCTGTGGATGCTGGGACATATTTTGCTCCATTTGCTGAGGAAGTGTTGCTTGGTTTACCTGGCCCTGGTAATGAAGTGGTTGCTGTTGCTGGATCTGCTGGTTCTGAGGTGGCTTTTGTTGCTGTTGTTGCTGTAATTGGTACTGAGATTTCTCCTGTATCTGCTGTTGAGGTTGAGCCTCCTTTTGTTGTTGTCGTTGCTCTGATATCACCTCTCCGTTGCCATTAATCTTGCTTTGTGCAGGGTATACAGGCATAGAGGATTCTTCAACAACATTCTCTATTGGTACTTTTGGTACCTTTGCCGAATGCTGCAAAACAAACACACCGCTCTGCTTCGACAATCGAATCTTTTGAAGCTTGAGGTACATGGAAGTCTTCCCAGTCGATTTCACACCAGTTGCATTTGTCGCTGTGCCAGTCTTATTATGCATGTTTGCCAAAGGCAAAATCGGTTGCGTAGTTTGTTGTTGCTGCTGCTGCCCAGAAAGATTCTTATTACTGCTAGGTTTCTTGCCTTCATTGTTCGCCTCTGTCTCATTCCCTTGGTTAACATCAGCATCAGAATGAGGCTTTGGAAATTCCTCTTGTGACGTATTCTCCTGCATTGGCTGGTCACTTGTTATGTTGTTGATTTCTAAATTGAAAGTTGATAGGCCAGGTATAAAACATGACAATTTGGTATTTTGCATGAAAGTCTATTAGATGCCTGTCTCTTTATTTCCAATGCATTGATATGAATTGATTGGGACTGGTGGCAGGGCTAAATTGTTAAGGCACATAGCTGAGATTTTATTGGGTCGCAACTTCACAGGTTAGAATCTGCACACTAGTTGGAATAATTAATTACAAGCTAACAGCCTATTTAGCTGTCCACTTTCTCATTGGACGGTGAATAAATATTCAGAGAAATTGGAGGACACATTCTTTACACACAAACAATTACACATACTCTTAAGGGCACTAGCTCTCTGCAAAATAATGAAAAAGTAGGTCCCAATTCATTATTACAACTATGTATGAAATTATCACAGCCATTCATATCTGGCATCCTCAGAGGTTTGAGATAATATGACAGTAATCCAGTATGGACTTTAGTAGACTCAATCTCTATTTCTACAAACATTGAAATCTTGAAACAATTTTAGAGCCATTGAGTCTATTTTCAAAAGTTTAAATGCATATATAAGAGAATGCGGTCGAACAAAGCGTTCTTTCCAGTGGAAAAAATATTTCCTTTCTCCATAAAAATCTAGGGCAGCATTTGAGGAAGTATTGAAAGTGAAGGTGCGGTGGAATATATTTTATGAAAAAACTAAACTAACCATATATTTCCAAGGAGTCACTGATAACAGGGATGCTTCCAATATTGCCAGATGAGATCAAGATTTTCAGCTTTTGAGCAGGGTATACCTCTTCAGATGAAAATCGTACTATCATGTCAACAACACATTGACCATCCTGGCTCTCTCTATGTTTCAAGAGAAAGAAGTAGTTTTACTTCAAGACACAATAAGAGCCTTGATGAACTGCAGTTCTTACATACAAGTATGGATCCAATGAACCATCCATTGAAAATTTGAAAAAATGTCATTTTATCAATGAGTGGCGCAAAAAAATACGTAAAGGTCAACATTCTATCAAAAAATGACAAAGAAAAGTCATTTGATACATAGATTGACTTTAGAATGTCAAGAACCCTTGAACCATTATATTTTCTTGAACATGAAGCATTCAAAGTTATTCAATTGAGTACTGACCTGAAGCCCAGAACTTGCGAGTCTAGGTAGTTGGGTGAACTCATGAAAGCATGATCGAGCTAAAACAAACAATATTTCTACATAGCCACAGCTCAAAATACTGAGTTAAAAAGGAGGGTTAAGTGAAGGTTGGTTAATAAATTGTTCTTTAAAATGATTTTTTGAAGCGAAAAGTTAAGTCATCAGCAAACGCACTTCACTATTGCAGAAATATTCTTCTAGATTCTAGAGAGAAGAAACCTGCCATTTTCTTCAAGTTCCAATGAAGCATATTTTAGCATCGTATTTACAAAAGAACTTGCCAACAGCGTGTTTTTACGGAGAATGTCTAAACTGACCTACAATTTTAGTTCATACAAAATACAACTTTACTCGGGGCTGATTTACAAGGGGCCATCCACATTTATGTGGTCCGTATATTCTCCTCTGGTATTCATCATTATTTTCATCAAGTAAGCAAAAGCAGCAATGCTGCATGTTCGTGTCATGTGTAACATAAGGACCATGTCAATGTGTGCCAGTTTAGCCAATCCCGTTATTTGTGACATAAAATTCAAGCTCAACCCATACCGATTCTTCAATATTGCCGCTGAGAATGCGATATGGTGCAGAGAACTTTGCCAAGAAAAACATGTTCCATTTCTGGTACAGCTGATAGGAGATCCTTATTTCTTTATCTAAAAGAAACGGCCATCATTTTACCAATATAGCCAAGTTTTATGAACTTCATTCTTCAAATCATCTGCTAATAATGGCAGCAAATAATAACTACTTG
Organism: Cassiopea andromeda; assembly: GCA_018155075.1. Taxonomy (NCBI): domain Eukaryota; kingdom Metazoa; phylum Cnidaria; class Scyphozoa; order Rhizostomeae; family Cassiopeidae; genus Cassiopea; species Cassiopea andromeda. The sequence continues at coordinate 173,738 of WIPJ01000190.1, forward strand.
ATCATGAATACTACACAAATATTCTCATAAGAACACCTAACTTTTCATATTTTGACTTTAAGCCTAAGGTTACTCTCAAAAATTGGTTTGAAATAAGTGGCAAGGGTATAACTTCGCCTGAATATCAAAGAAACATATTCCAACTTTTGTTGATTCCTTGCTTCATCATAAGACAAAATAAAGACGGAAGAGAGCAATGAACAGTTTATTGATCGTACAGAAGTTAATCTAAAATTAGCTTGAACACACAAAAATTTCAAATCTTGATGAAGCTTTAGCCTTACATTATTATTAAAAAATTCTTAAATTTGAGCGATTTTGAGCCTTAATCAACAAAATATTGACAGATGGGCAGGCAAAGGTGGGCAAATAGACAAAGTAACTTACAATTCGCTGGCAATAAGACTTTCTTTTTCACTGTCTTTGGTTTTACTTTTGTCAAGATTGCTGGGTGAAGTCTCAGCCGGAGTCCTTTTGGATAATTCCATACTGGGAAGTTCACGTTGCCATTAATTATTTCTGAAAGGAACCATTAAACCATATATCATGCAAGAAGAGAGATTTGAACAAGCTTTGAGCATTTAAAACTATTGTTAGAACTTTCCAATGTTGCTGGCACATGAAACGAGGATTGGTCCTAAAAGTTTTTCCTGGCAAAATGTGTTAATTACCAGTGGTGCTATCCTAAAATTGTAACAAGAGGGGGCTGTGAGGTAAAAAATATATGGACCACGTCCTTAACCACCCCAGTTTTTTAGATATATGACAGCGATTTACTTGTCACTGCTGTGCATGTCAAAGCATTAGACAGAAGAAAGCTAACAAGTAATTTTAGAAATCATCTTCTATTAATATGGGACTATTTGTTCTCTCTCCTTCTGAAAATACATAGTTAAGAGCTTATCTAGCCTAGCATGTGTTCGATAAAGGGTGGCTGAGCCCCCCAAAAGTTCTTATGATATTACGAAGGGGGGCTGAGTCCCCTTGAGTCCCCCTCCACGACTCGCATGTGACTTACCTTCTGTGACAAAAATAGCAAATGCTGCGACATCTCCTTACAGCTTTGTACAAAGGAGCTGCCTAAGAGCAACAGCCTCTACTTTAAACTACGCATTTATTGCTTTCAAGCTTTTGGCTTAAATATATGCTTTGTTGCTTAGTAAAATGTCTGAAATTGATGAAACTCTACTCACAAAATTATTGCTCGTGTTTTCGATGATCGTGCATCATATTGGATACTTTTAGCGACAAAATTTGTCCCTTTTAGCAAGTTCAAGAGCAAGCATAATACAACAATTGTCTCTAAAAAATTTTGCTATTGTAGGAGGGTCTTTTTATAACAAAATAACTATATCGTAGTATGTGGAGCAGTGAAAGTGCCTAATGCTTCCAGCAATACCAAGAAGTGCCGACACCAGGAATAAATCATTGAGCTTAACTTACTTGAAGTGAGTTATATCATGAAATCTACGGAGAAATTCTGCGATTGAAACCACACAAAACTTCAAAAATAATTTTCACATAGACTTTTTGCTGAAGTAAATATGTTTCAACTTACTGATAACCTTGAAATAATTGCTGAATACTTGTAATCCGGCTACCCAGCCAGATGCAACAATGCCTTCTAGATAATGAAGTGGGTCGACCTCTGTCTTGAAAAACTTCAGCGATAAATCCACCAATATGTTCCATTTGCTTGGCCTAAAATTAGATAACACTATTACAACAGAAATGAAAGAGAAAACAACAGAACATTGCATGATGAGTAACTTCTCGCTGTAATTTCTAGAAATGGTGTGCTTAGAACATACATATCCACCAAAGTTTAAAGCAATGCTCTCTTACGTACTGCACGCTTTCCTTTTTAAAACAAGTCCTTTCCCGCTCTCAATGGCGCTTAGGGCGAGCCTATCTCCTTTTCTATAGCCCTAGGCCACGCGTCTGCGATTGCAGTGAAAGCTACAGCGGGGGGCTGGTCCACTGGTAGCTCCGCGAGTTTAACTTTCCCACTCCATTCTCATATGTCGAGCGCTAGGCGAGAAGGCAGTGAGTACCATTTTTAAAGTCTTTGGTATGGCTTGGCCGGGGCTCGAGCCCACGACCTACCAGTTGTGAGGCAGACGCTCTAACACTGGGCCATCACTTTTATAAGAATACCTAACTTTTTCCGAGCCTCAATGTTCTTAGCTTTTTTTGGTTTTGAGCCTAGGATTATTATTAAATTATTCTAAAATGTCAAAGATTAGCTTGGTCTAGATATGAAAGGAATATATTCAAATCTTTGTTGATATCAATTAATCATAAAGCAAATCAAAAGATGACTGGAAATAATAACTATTGTATTGAATGTCCAAACGTTAACCTAAAAGCGCCATTATGCCTCGAATAGGCAAAAATTGTAATTTTTGGTGAAGCTTGAGCCTTGTATTATTCTTAAATGATTCTTAAACTTCAGTGATTTTGAGCCTTAATATTCTTATAATCTGTTATTCATATTATAAAATGGCAAGTGTGTAACTGTAATAATAGAAACTTGATGTTTTCACAGAGTCCAATTTTTCCTGAGAACTTACCTCTACTCAAAGAGCAGATGCTGCTGGTGCTACTGGCAATGATCAGAAAGCACACACTTACATGTTTTCGTGAATTATAATGTAAATGATTATTCGAAGAGGCAGAAAAATGACCAATGAAGAAACATAGAAGAATAAGAATCTGATATAGCAAAGATATAAACACATAACTACGTGGACTCACAAAAAGTGAACAGAATTCTTAAGTTATATATTATTATGCAAAGTAGCGTATCTGCTCACTACAATTGGAAATAAATTATACAAGAATTGCATGAGACTTCACTAGTAGCGGGGTGAGTGGCCAAGTAACCCAGCCAGTTACATTAGCTTAATTGAAGTTAAGCATGGCTGTGTATGGTCAGAAACTGGATGGGCGACCTTCCAGATGAACGACGAAAGCAGCTCACTCTGCCGTCCTTCGGAAGGGACATTAAACTAGGGGTCCCATGCCTGGATACGGTATGCATAGTAGGCCTAAATTAGCTAGAAAAGCCATGTATAAAAGCCTACTCAAAATAAAGTAAACAACAACAACAACAACAATAACAACAGCGTATCAATTGCAAGACTGCTTAGCTCTTTAGGTTACAAAAGCTGGGGGCGTTAAGAAGACATTCGCAGCGTCAAGAGGCTGCTTCGTACAAACTCATTACAATATTAGCGTAAAATCTTAATTTTTTTTTTACTAGAAAAAACTAGAAAATTTTACCTGAATTTCAGAACTATTGCTTCAACAAAATTCCTGTTGTCAATGAGAGCATTTGATACCTACAAAATAAAAGTGCACTGAGTTTTGAATTATTTATCGCAAGATTTGGTGCTAAAACAACAATATTTTATATACTTTATTACTTATATCTAAAGGAGAAATTTTGAAATTATAGAGATGAGAGGAATAGTACATGCATCTTCAAAGAGTTGAACGTCAGGCTATTGACATCAGCTAGTAGATGTTGAAGCAAGTACCAAAATTAACAAAAGCACTTATCTGAAGGCCTAATGGTAAGATGGGATGCTTACGAACAAGAAAGGCTTACTTTGAAACTGATAGTACCAATATTTGATAGTAAAAGTCTCTGGACGTTAAGTAGTGCAATTTTGCCGTTCCTGAGGCCTTCTCTCTCTTTCGTAACGGACAGTAGCATAGCGTTTTTACGAATGGAACATTTACTACGGTATTGTTTCTAAACAATACCATAACAAATCAAGGTGCCCTCCCCCTCGCTAGCAAAAACTACGCAACGGATGAATGATCCCTATAGACCAGTAGCTTTCAAACTGGGGTTTGCGGTCCTTTGGGAGAACCACGAAGGGCCTCAGGGGGCAGCGATAAATATTACCTAATGCAATAGTGCTCCACTCGTTATATCACAAGCGTGTATGATTTATGATATTTGTTTCCTTGGATGTGTATCTATCGTAACCTTCGTCTTATCCTACATGCGAAAAATTATGCTACAGGAAATAGTCATGCAGAATATTTTGAGAGGTCTGGAAACCACTGCTATAGACTTTTGTCTTCTGTTAATAATCAGATACATCAAAGTCACTACTCACTTCATCAATGACATTCCCGGCAAGAAGGCGAAATTGTGGGGTGTATTTGTTTGCTAACTGATCCTTCCAGTAGGTCTTCAATTTGATCTGAATCCTCACATCTTGCACTATGAGTAAATATTTTTGTATAATAAAACCCATTTGATAGTAACTACAAAAACAGAAGGCAATATCAAAAAAGTAGCGAAAATAGAAGCAAGTGTAAGAGAACTCTTGAAAGAATTACCTTGCCCGGGAACGTAAGGCCTGTATAAAGATCGCTTGTTTCTTTCAGTGTGTTTGATTGGAGATACTTCTATTCTTGGAGAAAGCTTCCTTGGCTCTAAATCTAGGTGCCTTTTTGTTCTCTGAAGTTCTTTTTCTTCATAGTATATATAGCTTTTGCCACTATGATGGTGATATCTAGACTCTGCAAAGAGAAGCAGGCATTTGGATGAGATCTACTCATTGCTCACGTCAAAGAAATGAGCGGAAACTTCTATTTGGCAATGTTTTTTAGCAGGCCAGAAAGTTTTCAGTTGGTTGAAAATAACGGTGCATGTCTATCCATTCATGAATACATATAAAGCTGATAAATCCATGCAAAAAGTCTAGAGAGAGATTTGCGGTAAAGCTAGCAAACTGGATCGATTTCAAAGCAATCCCGTAGCCGGAGGTATTTCGTGGAGGGGCAAAGTCTACAAACACTTTTGGGAGTCAGAAACTTTATTTGATTATTTAAAATTCTCATCAATAATTCTGTTGTGAGGAGGGTAAGACCAACAAAATTTTCATATGAAAATGCATTGCCCCTCTGTGCCCCCTGCAATTTCTTGCCTGCTTCAAAGAATGTGAAAATCTTATATAGGGGTCGAGCCTCACTGCAAGTAGCTGCACAGAAATACGCCTTCTCTCTCGCTCTAGAGACGAAGAAACCGGGATACACATGCTCTTCAATTTGTAACATTTTGGACTTTATATGCCCATTTGCAGCTTTACAGACTCGCTTCTTTTGTGTGTAGGAGTGCTCCACAAGGTATGTGTCCATGCGCCCTCCTTCAAGCTCCATCTTTCCGTTGTCCTTCTGAAATACACTCGCTATCATTAACCCATTGTTAATGCTCTAAATCATGGGTGTCAAACTCTGGCCCGCGGGCCAAATTTGGCCCGCCGTGTAATTTCATTTGGCCCTTGAGGCAATATCAAATTAACATTAGAGCTGGCCCGCCGGTATTATAAAGCGGTGGAGCTGCTTTAACGCCGCATTCACCGCTAATACTATAAATCCAATAATGCTCTGCTGTTGTTTTGGCGCACCCGCAACGCCCTCTCCTTTGTGTCAGTAGCGGTCCGTGTTCTTGCTAAAAGTTTCGACTGAAAGCCGGCCGGCTCACCCCGTCTCTCCGTGCCTCTCTCCCAGACGTGCTGCAGTCTCATATTACAACAGTTCTACTGTGATACCCCAAAAAAGGAAGGGAGAAAACAGAACTTTTTTGTTTAAAACAGAACAGAACTTAATTTTGCACAAGTAAACGCTGCTTGTTCCATATTCATGCACTTTCTTTTGCTACTTTAAAGCTTGAACGTTTGATTGATTTTGTTATTGTTATTTTATTCTCAAATTTATTACTATCCTGTGAAAGAGTTTATATTAAATACCTCAGAATTTTACCTCAATTTTGTCAAGTTTTATAAGTCTTGCTTGTTCAGTATTCATTGCAAAATTGGCTTGGGTACCTATTAAAAAGATACTTTGTTCAACCTTGGCCCACGGCTTCAGTTCAGTTGTAAATTTTGGCCCACTCTATATTTGAGCTTGACACCCCTGCTCTAAATGATGATACTGGTTTCTGGAACATTAGATGGGTAAATCTGGACTTCCCTTTTCAGAACAAAGGATTTTGAAATTTCAATGTGCGTGGAACGGATATTCTAACTCCAAATCAGTAGCATGCTATTTCTAATCATTTTAATAGTTCTACTTTTACACCTAGAAGAATTTTGGCGCCATTTCCTGTGTGAACTGTTTTATTCATTGTAGTTTTGAAAGAAGAAAGACATGAAAAGCTATGAAAGGAGAGACATTTCCGGCTTGAACATTATATGACAAGAGTATAGTAATTGACTTACCAGAAAACCAAAATAAAGTAAGAATGAGCAGTGAGATCGTAGTTGATTTCATTAGATCTGTAAAAGATAAGTGCAACAATTTGGTAAATCGAAGGAAATTCACATTTCTTAATGTATCAGAGCATGCACGATTTTGTTTATAAGAAACCCGTCATTTTGTGAGCCTCCATTTTCTTAACTTCTCCCGAAATTGTGCTTGAGATTTTCTTAAAACTTTCCTAAATTTTACTGAAAAAACTGCGTAACATGGGTTGCACCTTCTTTGTTAATCTTGTATACTCGAATTGAATGCCACATTTTGAATGTGATAATGATGTAATATCGAGTTTTGGCCACAGGGCATGTTTTAGAGTGGTCTTGGTCACTCTTTATGGTCTTGGAAATCTGGCGTGTGGTCTTGGAAAGTAAAAGTGTGGTCAACTTTCTCACTTTCACATGACACGTACTTTGCAGAAGTCTTTATGCGCCATGGTTTGCATATGCTCTATGTAAATTTCGAGAACAGTACACCATGTGTGTCAATGTGGCCTCAAACAACAAAAGGTTCCACATGCAATTTTGGATTCAGTGAAGGGTGTGGTCACCAAAACAGTTCATGTAGGGTGAGGTCATGCTTTATTTTAGCATACCGTGGTCTGTGAAAATTTCCTTAAAATAGGCCCTGTCTGGACAACACAAACACTTAATTTTGAAAACTGAATATTGTGAATCGGTAACATCATATGTAAACTGGCGGGACCACCGAGAAACTTCAGAGGTTCTTGTGCAAAAGAAAAATAGGAGCCCCCCCCTGCAAGTAAAGCGGCCTGGATGCAACCCTAGAACATTACAGCTGTTTTTACTTAAAGTACAAGAATCCTAAGATCTTGAAGTCTTTGGGCAATTTTTCCCTCTACCACCCCTCTCTCGGTCGCTCTGCAAACTGTTATATTTTTATGGCGCTTTAATGTAGCCTTTCTTTCAATCCAGTCTGTAACTACAAACATTGCATGCAGTCACTTTTCACAATTAGAATGAGCTACATGATAATATTTTGGGTGTCAAGCCCCACAATCCCATAATCTACACCTCTACTTGAGGTGCAAAATTTCTTCGAACCTCATAATCAAATCAGCTTTTACAACAGTGAGATGAATAAGTAGCTCAGCTTCAACCGTTCATATGCTGGCTACCATTATTTGCATGCGATTTTATGCTAACCATACTCCGAATCAAAGTATTATCTTGAACAGGGAAAAAGGAGACACGGAATAATAGAGCTATGGTGAGGCCAGTCCTGCTGACAAAAACATTTATAAAACTTTTGACAAACCAAACTATAGCATAAACAAAAGGTAGCCAATTTTCTCGAGATCGTAGGCCTAGTAAAAATTCAAATTGTATGTACTATCTCTCTTTAGAAGTAAAACAACAAACAAAAAATGTTTGCATGTTACATAAGTGGGAAGGTACACTGCTTTCTCCAAATAATTCATGTCCTCCCGCCAATCTTCATAATAATGTTATTAGCTGAGTCTTATGTATGTAATGTGTTTCTTTCAGCTTTTGGTAAAGATGCCACCAAGACTGATATTAATTATTAAATTATAAATAAACATAGCAGAGTATGAAGTAATATAGGCAACATTCTATGTTGACGCGATGTTTTCAACAGAGAGCGAACAGCTGCTCATTACAAAACATTGCACAACCGTAATTAAAAGGTCGCCCTGGTGTTAATGCACAAACTTGATCTTCTTTAGCAATGACGATTGTCAGGAAAGAGAGATGGTAGATAAGAAAGATCGTAAGGAAAGGACGATCAAAATAAAACAGCAATTATGAAAAACATTAAAATAAACATCAGCTGAAGTTGTTAACATGGCTTGACAATACAAAATTTTAAATCATCATACGGCCTCTCCGAAAAATGCGTAATAGGCTTATCTTAATTTCGTGTTTTGCAAACAACAAGAACTGTATATCTTCGGATGGATAAAACTCCCCTTATTTGTGGGGGGCTAAAATGCACTTCTATGAGTGACTGCTAATGCAAAACTTGTGTGATGGCAACGGCTACAAGAAAGTTAACAGCGTTTTTATAGGCTTGGGAAAATTCAAGCAAAGCAACTTACCTGCGTTTACTACACACTAACAGAATCACTGAAAGTCATTTGTGAGCCAAGCTTCATTTGTCACCAAAATTATTACCACATTTGAGGCATATGAATTCAAAAACCATTCAAAACTGTAATTTAATTAAAGAATATTAAGATATGTTTTGCTAAGTGATTGAAGGAAAGGCCTAGATTCATTAAAAATTGCTTTGACGAACTCCGCGGTCACCAGTTGATCTCAGCTTTGGTCAAGTAAACTTCTGTCAAAAAGTCAAGGTACCATGTGGAACCCGTTAAAACAGCAGAAATAGAACCTGCTTTTCACTTGAAGGCAGCAGGAAAAACATTCGGACATTTTAGAATATTTCCAACTTATTTTGAAGCTAGGAAAGCGGATTACGCATTATTTTCATCCATTTCAAGCAAAACGTCTGTACATTGTGCTTCAAAACCGCAGGGCGGTGTCTGAGCCAGATCACTAAACGCCAAGGAGTGGTGTTCTATTCTAGGAAGCTACCAATTTCCAAACTTAACGTCAATAACATAGCATGAAAACAAGTAAAAGTTTTAAAACATTTTATAGTAAACACAAATAAGGCCCATCAAAGAGCCATAGCACACAGGCTCAATGAACTCCTGCGGAGGAGCGATTGTAGCGATGAATGGCATGCGCAGAGTGTTGAATCTTTAAATCTTTGTTTGAAATTGAAACTTTAAATCAACTGATTATCAGATGAATTGGGAGATGCAAATAGCTTTTATATACCAGTTAGTCTAGACGTTTCTTGAAATATTCTAGATTACGTCACTATCATTACCAGGCCTTGCATATTGACAATGCATCGCTTGGAAGAAGAATATTTAAATACACATATCTAGCACAGATTGGCCTGATTAAACTTCCAATAAAAGTTAACTGTAAAAGCAGTAGGGTTTATTCAGGGGACATGGTGGGGTGAAGTGCCCCAAGTGCTACCTAGTCAGTAAAATTAGCTCAGCAAACGCTAAATATATGTGTTTTTCAATTGTCTTCTAAACGTTCTTTTTCATAAAAACGACATGTACTCAGGAAATTCTCGGCTACCTCTATAATACTCGGAAAATCTAGTACCATGCCCTCCCCCCCGATTTTTTTGAAAAACTACCACTGGACAAAGACAGAAAGTAGAAGTAGGGAACCTGGATCAAGGCGGTGTAGCGTTCTAACAAGTAGCGAGATTGTTCATCTGCTATGCGCTGGGTTTACTGGTTCGATGAAAATTAAGGGCGATTGGTGAAAATCTAAGCTGAATACTATTGAAAAACTACTAAGCTTTCCTCAAAAAATGACAATCAAGCATAAATTTCTTCCGGTTCACAATTTTGGAGCAGTAGCCTGGGGTACCGAGAGACTTAAGAGGCCCCGGGGTAAAAATGAAGGTTGAGGCGAGCAAAGCGAGCAAAAAATTTTCAGGATCTAGAAATTGGTTTTGAAAAATTATCACTGGTTTTTATGAGACCCCCCAGACCTTGAAGCATTGGGCTTTATGAGGCTCAGTGGACCTTGAGGCCCTGGGACAATTTGCTACTTTAACCCCCTCGCTGGCTCTAGCAGTGGGACTCTGTTTGTTCATTTCTCTTTAAACATGCTCGTACCGACTATGTATTCTGATGCAAAGGTGCAGAATAAATTACTACACCATATGCATGTTAGGCCCATGAATAAAGTATCTTTAGAAGCTGCTGACATTGAGTCCTCGAGGATAAAAATTGAACACTGTCAATGTGCATGACCCTAGAACTAAAAGAACAACTGTTGCTTCACATTCAAATGTGTTAATTAGAACATTCACAAAGGCTATCTTGCGTGGGCAAGAAATGGCTGCTGAATTCAGAACTGTATTCCAAAAATTTAATGCAAAAGAACTCCACAAATGTGTCTACAAAAACCATACTTACAAGAAACTGAGCCTACACGAAATATGAAAAAAAACATTACATAATTTTCCAGAAAAATTGTAAATCTGCACATTTACAATTTAAAGGGATATTTTCATAGAAGCTCCGACGCAGGCATCATAAAATGTGATCAACGTATAAATTTGGCAACAAAATCTTCACAGTGATGTAAAATTATTTGAGATTTTGGTAAAATGACTTTCAACATATTGTACCTAACATTGAATGTCTTGACAAGTGAATACCTACATTACTGCAAAAGAATCGAAACAACGTGTTCCACACAAAGCAGATATTCAAGGTAGCTGGTACGTGTTGATACTCCCTTCTACAATGATCTAAAGTATTGTTCCTTTGGTAGAAGACAGTGTGTAGGCGGAAACCAATTCAGTGCTTACACCATATACTTTTCATAGTAGCAGGTCAAAACCTGTTGTAGTTTGCTTACAAAGCGCTTTGCCAGATGTTCCATCTGCAACACTAGATTAAATGTGTAAGTAAACGAAACACGCAAGCAGTTACCAATCAAGAAATAAATACTTTCCACACAAATATATTGTTTATCCTTGCTCTTAGGAAAATCAGAGCAATAACTTTCTCGCTTTGGTAATGGCGTCTAGTTCTTCAAAGCAAATGCGCCACTCTGAAAGTAGTTTGATTGATGTAGCTTTGATAACTAATAAGAGGACCTGAACCGGATCGTTGAAGAACGTCACGGGCTACCTGCATTCCTCAGCTCTAAAAGTTGCGCTGTGTGTGTGTGTAACTATTTTAATTCAATTCTTACAAAATAATTTTCTAGCTAACAATATATATATATATAATATATATAAGTGTATATATATATATACATAGAAAGTGTTAATTAATCAAAATCGAATAAAGTAAATTGTAGATAAAACATTTGACATATATTAAATAAAACTGGAAATTCTGAAAGGATAAATTTGAAAAACGAACAGGCGTTATATTTTGAGTGCATTTTGCATTGGCAGGCACTAGCAAGCACTGCATCTGCAAGAAGATCCATCCCAATTCATAATTAGTTTCTTAAAAGTTTTCAAATTTTCTGCTGATTTCAGTTTACTTTGTAGATTATTCCAGATCTGTGGCCCAATAGACCCGACAGTAGTTTGATTTGGCCTTAAATGGGCTCAGTCAATTGGATTTCATAAAGAATACCATGAGATCCTAACTGATTGGAGAATCAACTGCGAAATTCGAGGAACTATTAATCCAAAAGATAGTGGCTAAGTTTGCTAGCGACAATCTTATAGCCTGTAGCATCTAAAGATAACGAAGGCTGATAAAAAATTTCTATTTCTTATAATCAGCAATAAGAAAGCAAAAATTTTCTCTTTTAATCAAGGACTGACGTTTTGACTGCCGCTTCGGTAGCTGCAGAAATCTCCTCACGCAAGACTCCATATCTCAATATTCACAGAACATGTAAGAGTCGGATTGCTAGATTAAAACCGTATCTGGCACTATAGCTTGAACACAGAAAATAACGAGCCTAAGGGTAAAGCCAAGTTTGCCCTTGGTAGTTTCGCTTCAGTCTCGACCAGTGATGTGCTGAGACACCTTCTGTTGGGAGGGGGGGGTTTGACCAATTAACAAACTATTGTCACAAAAAAAGGTCTCGGCAAATCCTCCCTTGCAGCTTGGCTATCAAGAATCTTGTAGAATAGAGTGAACCCCCTGATTACTAACATCCTGTCACTCTACATAGTTTGATTGACACTTGCAAAGAACGATTTATATATACTCTTGCTATTGTTTTGTTCAGGAGATTTTGAGCCTAAGAGATTTTGAGTCTAAGAGCCTATAGAAAATGGAACGAAATAGTCTATCTTATATTATTTCTACACATTTAGGAGTCCTAGAGTTTCTGTTCCTTATGTATTTATGTATATATTTATTTGGATTGGAGGATCGGAGCCTAGAGCCTACACCGTTGATTTAAATTGAGATACATCCTTTGCAACTTGGAGTGGGGTTTACCGCATACCCTGCCCTAAGAGGAATTCTTGTGAAATATATAGAACACGTGGCTGCCTTTTGAACAACTTTCTTGCAAGTTTGAAAACATTTGGAGGTGCGACGCCCCCAACGCCTCCCAGTTGGCACATCCCTGATCTCGACGTGTCTTCCTCTGATTGCTTCTATTTTTTACTTCCATAATGTATGATTTCAACAAGCAAAATATTATATCAGCAGATAGCCTGGTAAGCATCTGGCTGGATTCATTGATGAAAGCACTAGTTTCACAAAAGGAAATAAGCTTTTATCGTTTGACTAACATTAAAGTTGCCTGTTTCTTTGATCATGATCTTCTTCCGTTCATTGCAGCCTTCTCTAGGTCTTTTGCATATTCAATACTCCTCAGATCTACAGAGATAAGAAGACCTTTCTCACTAGAAGAACACTTGTGTACTCAGTCTACCTTTATGGACCAAGTTTTATGAATAATACACTTGAATCACTACATTTCAAAGAACTGGTTTAAGTGGTTTTCCAGGAGATTCTGACTACATCATGAGGAAAATTATGAATCTTGTGATCCAACATGCAAAAAGCATCAATGAGAGGTAAGCGCATTAATTCATCAAAACAATCTCTTTCCGTATTCATATGAGAGAAGTGTCGACGGTTAAAGCGCTCTTCAACTGCACACAAGTGCTGGCGAGTTAAAGGTGGCGAAGAAAGGAGCTGGCTATCCTACCCCACCTAGGGACGAAACTTAAGAGGGGTGTGGGGGGAGGTAAGTCACCGCCCAACCTTGAAAATTTTCAGCTTCACAGGGCAAAAGCGGCGGCGCACAGGGCATCTTACTAGACCCAAGAACATTTGACAAAAATTTTTGGAGGGCATTTCTCTGACACACCCCCAAAATAGGTTTGAAGTTACGTCCCTGACTCCACCCGGTGATGATAGCCCAGCATAAGCATGCTCTTCAAAGGCATATCCCTTAGGGGGTCCTACCTTTTATTCTCTCTGTTTTGGATTCTACCATCGAGAATCGAACTTGTCAGCAATACGCAATACCGTGTTAGGTCTCTTTAACAACAGATGGAGCATATCTACGAGTTGCGCATATTATAAAGCAAGACAAGACAGATACATCGATAAAACACAACGATTATCATATTCGATCATGATTTTAAGTCTTTGGATTGACTTCATACAAAATGCTTGTAGATACTTCAGTGGCTGAGATTTATTACAGAACTAATCAAAAAATCAACTATTAAAAATATCTAGTTTATCATGACACAGCAGCTATTCGATTATCCGACCCTTCGTTTATCTGGATTTCGATTCGCATCCGGATTTCCCTGTCACAGTGCAATAACTATTCCGAAGTATTATATTCCTCGTTACATAAACGACTCGATCATCAAAACTGGCTGCAGAGAAGTTTAAAACATCCAATACAATTATACATACTTAAAGAATATTACGATGTGCCATCCCCGCCACATCTGTAAAAACTAGGATGACAAACAGTGAGGAAAATTATTGACATAAAAACTGCCAGGATTGTGTATTGGTGAGCTAACAATGAAGTCATTCTACATTCTTTAAATCTGTTCGAAAGGCTTCAGAGAACTTCAAAATACTGAAACTGAGCGCTAATTCAAAGCCGCATAAAAATCAGCAAGAAATCTTTATGCTGACTCTCTATCTACACTCTTTCTTTTGATTCATATCCTTGCATGTAATACTTACCTCCTTTGTAAATAGATCATAAAAAATATCTCAACATTTTCCTAGCCATTATGGAAACTAGTTTTCAACGTCAATACAAAATCTAATGAAATGAGAAATTATACTTTAAATATTTAGAACACACTTCTTTGGGCAGCTCCTAGTTGGTTTGGCATGAAAATCCTTTTTGCACTAAACGGAGCTTTGTACTCTTATCTGCACACACTTCGAAATCCAGTGTATCCAGTAAGCCGAAAAACCGAATAACTGCTGAAATTTAAAGGCGAATATCTGCTTCTAGTTCGGAATACGTTATTCACTGCCTTTCATTTTCTTCATAGCAGCTGCATTCTCTTGCTTCATTTCTTTAAGATCACTAGTGACCTGTTCCAAGTTGGCTCTGATCTCTTTCTCATTCAAATTGTCTAACTGATCTTCCAGCTCACGGATTTCCCGCATTATAGCTCCAGTCTCCTCTACACTCTTCACGAGCTCAGCGAATTTCTAGCACACAAAGAAGATCAAAAATAAAAATTCTTACTTCTATAGCCAAGCAGCAAAGTAACTAGACTACTCGCTACCTGTGTGAAAGGCCCAAGGTCATAATACATCTCATCGACTCATTCACTGGCAACCCAGCAATGAATAAGTGCCTCTTGCAAGCACTGAGTAGACAAGTTAGGCTAGAAAAGGAGCTGGGAAACTGGCATTTAGCTTGTGAAGGTTCGTAAGCAAAATATGCAATTTCTTTCAAGGAATTCAACTCTCGAGCTTACTTTGCATAATCAATATTCTGGTCCAAACCCTTAAAGAAATATTTAAAGAAACTTCTATCAGTTTGCAAAATTAAGGTCAAGATAGAAAAGACTTAATATATCTTTGTTGTTGATGATTAGAGCCCTCTGAAGAGTCACTTTCTAGCCTCAAATAAATCCAACCGTCAACGGAAAAACAAAACCAAAATCTAAGTTTATTCTCTGCACGTAAAACATATACAAACCTCATGAACATTAGCAAGAAGTTTATACACCTTCCGGTTGAATTCACTTTGCTTTGCATCCTGCAAGAGAAACGCAATAAAACTTTTCTACAAGGCGTTTGCAAATGTCCTATCTCATACATCAGCCATTTGGCACTCTCAGGTACCAAATAAACGTCCCACCGCTTATTAATTTGTCAATTTTTTTCCAACCCCCCAGACCTTATTAGGACCCCCCGTTTATCAATTTTAAGAAAATTGACTTTTTACGAACCCAGTTTTTAATTTCCCTTCTTTTTTAGTACTTTTCACGCCCAATATCCAAAGCAAAATAGAGTGCTGCTGTATATATTTTAGCTCCATGCTTTATGACAACCTGTTTTTGTTCTTTCCATCGTTTTCTAATCATGAAGTTTTCTAATCACTTAAAACCATTCCTCAAATTCCGACCCCACTGTTTATTATGATCCCCCCGTGCATTAAATTTTAGAATTTCCCCCTGTTTATTAGGACCCCTCCGTTTACTTGGCACTTGAGATTATATAAGAAAGTAGCATTCATATTTTGAGAAAGTGAAGAGTTTACTTCTATCCATAATATTCTTACCATTTTAATGGTCTTTGATGCAACTTGCTTGCAATTTGCACTATTTCAATCTCATAGCAAGCATAAAATCTGTTTCATATTCCTTATTACCATGTATATTCTATAAACCTTTATAGCAGCAACTTAGGCTCTACTGGAAAATTGTAAATTATACGCTAAGAAAGATGTAAAAAAGCTATGATATTAACAGTGCAAAACAGCTAAGAATGTCGATAATTGCTGAAGCTGTTTATGAAATTCAAAACTCACTTTAAAAACAAGTTCATCTACTTCTGTGTATGTTCTTTCAAGCTTTCCAGACAAGAAATTTATATCTTTTTGCAAAGTGCGTGTGTCGGCAAGCACCTAGTCAAGAGAAAGAATAACTGGAAAATCCTTTGTCAACTTTCTTGAAGTAAATAAGAGCTACGATTTACCATGGCTAAGAACCATGAAGATGTGCGAGTGGACATTCATCTGCTATTCAACACTTCAGGGAAACTACCAAGCTCTGAAAAACTTTAGCAAGTTACCCTTGAGCGAACACAGAAGCACAAAAAGGGAAGTAATACCAATACATAATTTTCCACAAGAAAACTACTTTGTGCCTGAGCTTCAATTTTCCTAAACGTTCCCCAATTTGAGGCTGACGTTTTCTCAACATTAACTGGAATAAACTAGCTAAAACTGACCACCCTTTCTTTGTTCATCTTTTAAACTTGAATGTAAATTCTATCTATAACATTTCAAATATAACAATGAGGTAACATCGATGCTTGGCAAGAAACTGAACTTTGGAACTTGAGGATTGTGATTTTCTCAATATTTACTTAAGATTTTGGTCTTTTGGCCATCAATGTGGTATAAACTTTTTTCATCATAAAAATAACCGTGCAGGCTTTTTGAGTAATGATGGTTCTGAATATGGTCTGAGAAATGTACGTGAAAATTAAAGCAAAAGTGACGTGATGAGCTACTCTAAAGAGAACTTACATTATTGATGTCCTGCTTTTGTCTATTGATGTTCGCAACAATTTCCAGTATTCTTTGAGTGTAAGCAGATCTATTTACATCTTTCGTCATTCCTTCATATTCGGCAACCTAAATGTAGATAATATTGCTTTGTAGCTCGAAAAAAGACAATTGGAAAACAAAGATTTAAGTTACTAACATCTAAGGCAAGGATCGGGAACCTTTCTGGCTGAGACAGCTACGAAATTCTCACATTTCAAAATTTATTTCCATTAGAGCCATAAAATTGGTATTGGTGTCACATGGAACTAGAAAACTTCTGATTCGACATTGTCTTGGCCAATGCTCTATTGGGCTATATGGCACCTAAAGACGACATCAGCGGTAACTTTGGAAAGCTTTTCTGGGGGTATTTGCTATCTTGCCAGGGACGAAACTTAAGGGGTGTATCGGGGTGAGTCACCCCCTAACCTTAAAAATTTGCCATTTCACAGGGCAAAAACAGTAGTACAATGCATTTGTGCAGGACGTTTTACTAGATCCAGGACCATTGGTCAACTACTGTTACTAGAAAAAAGTCACAGACAAAAAAGCAACCTCTAACATCCCCCAAAATTCATTGAAGCGAGCCAGAGAGCGAAATTCAGTCATGAAAAGAGTCATATCTGGCTCGAGAGCCAAAGGTTCCCGACAGCTGATACAAGGACTTATAAATTGCGAATTAAATACACTATACACTAAAAACAAAATTTCTTCTAAATTTTAAAATCATGAACAGTAAGTAATCACATTGCTATGGACTTACGCTGTACGATTCAAGCACAGTGACTCAATTAATTATAACTTCTACTTTGACTAAATTAATGCTATGTGGAAAACAAGCTATAAATCACTATTATGTAAAGCTTGTCTTATTGATAAATGTTACTTTAATCCACTCTTCTAGTAAACATCATCAATAAGTCATGAAGAAACGTCATAAGGTAACTCAAATCAATGGTATGTATAGCAAGCTTCTAACACGATTAATCGAATAGAAAATCTGCTAAATCTCTCAATATTACGATGATTTAGAGATGCGATATATAGTTTGTCACTACACAAGATCGATTAGATTAAATGATATTGGGAATTCGGGCAATAATACTCAGTAGAATTCTCACTTACAAGCTGCTTGAACAAATCTTCTTTGCCTCTAGCTTCCTCTGCAGCGGCTTTCATCTTCTCGCGTAGTCTTTTGATTTCGCTTATCGTCACCTCGAGCTCAGACTACAGGACAAAATGAACGTCTACATGTGTTTTTTATTACGTTATCAGTGGTGTGGGTGTACAAGAGAAGCTCTGGTAATCAGGAGTTTCGAAACCAAAAACAGAGGGGGCTTCTGATTCTTAAGTTTCTGCGGAAAGTAACCTCCTGCAAAGGGCAAACCAGAGTGAAAATCACGATAAAAAATGCATTCAAAAGTGATGCTTCAACGGAAAGGTAAAAGGTGAAAGGTGAAAGTTGAAAGGTCGTTCCACATCATCCCAAATCAGCTATCAACAACGCAGCGAAAGATGACGAGGTACAATTCGTGCTTATGAAGGCGGTGCTTTGCCGAACAAAACCTAAAATATTGCATTTAACCTAGTCTGCGTGCATACTCGGCAGGTCTACATCAAAGCAGATTAGTTGAGCTGAATTCAAATTTATTTTAATTCAACTCAATTCTAATCTGCTCTAAAGCGGACTAGTCGAGTCTGCACGCAAACTAATTTAACGACAATCTGCTGTCAATGTAAAATTGCAAGTGAAAGTATAATGTTATTCTTGACATGGATGACTAATCAATGGACTTCAAACTTGAGAAAATTTCAAACGTAAAAGACAGCAAAACCATAGTAATACAAGGGACAGTTCATAATTTACAGAGGGGTTGGTACAGGAGAGACAATGGTTGGGTGACAGAAATTTATGATAGACTAATACATTGTAGTACAATATCAAGGTTGGGTGACAAGACTTTTTGAACAAGAAATAATTTCTCTTCGGCACCAGCCCTTCTGTAAATAGTGAGCTGTCCCTTAGCGCTAGAATTCGGAACTGATCACGTGATGCGTAACCACAATGTAGATTGAAAATGGTAGCTCCTAGTAGGAAAAAACCAAATTCTAGCCTTACTATTTCTGTGAACAAAACAGTTTGCGAAATAGGAAACTTACAACTCGCGTCTCACTGGTTGCTTTGAGCTCCCGATATTGTTTGAACAGAGGTTCTCGGTGACTTTCCCACTGCGTAGCAAGATTTACCAGCCGCTGCGTACTATTTTCGACGAGTTGCTGAAAGAAGAAACAACAGATTCAAAATTGCTACAAGTACAGATTAGGACCCGTGGCTTTGCTGAGGTGGTTGTTTATCAACAGCTTTTTCTATAATATGTATTGCGTAATAATATATAATTACTTAATCCATTACCAAACTCATGAAATATTGAAGTACATGTTGTTTTTAATTATAATTATGGTCAACGACCTAGAAGTAAATGTTTCTTAATTTTTGGGCACATTCTAATTCTAGCGGTTTCTTAAAAGCTTCTGAATTATGCGAAATATATTCCAGTGAAAACGTAAGCAAAACGTGAATGTAGCAAACTACTAGTATTACAACAAAGAAAATGCGTCAATGCGAGTTGAATTCCACCGCAATGTCATGGTCACAATGCTTTGGTCCAAATTTACGAAGAACCAAGTAACGATTTCAATGTGCTATTTGTCTAAAGTTTCTTATCCCTTTTCTTTTAGTTCTAAACATTTCTTAAATTTTAGGGTGTCTAGTACCAGGTTGCTTTTAACCTGGTTTCCTTTAAAAAAATGCATGTCGTCAAAAATGTTCTCCTATTAAGGAGCTAGTGAAATCTAAAATCTGGTTTCCATATAACTTTTTAGTGCCGGCGACCCACCAGCGACTAACCGGCGACATCGAATTCTTAAATTGAAACACTTCATTTCAACTGCCGGCGACCCACCGGCGACCCACCGGCGACCCACCGGCGACCCACCGGCGACCCACCGGCGACCCACCGCAGACATCGAAGAAAAGTTGAAACTTGCTCAACATTTTTTCCATTGCAGTGCCGGCGACTTCGAGAAATTTACATGGAAGCATGATTGCGGTAGGTCGCCGGTGGGTCACCGGCAGTTTCAGAAGTTTGATTGGCTTCAATACTACTTAAAATGACATTTATTTCAGTTTTATTTTAAAATTCTCTACGGTGGAGAGCTCATCGCCGCTGGGTCGCCGGTGATTTAAAAGTATATAGAAACGTGCTTCAGTAGCAATGTCGCCCGTGGGTCACTGGTGGGTCGCCGGCACTAGAAAGTTATATGGAAACGAGGATTAACAGCTCTAGAAGAAGTGAAGGACTGCCAGGACAAATTCATAGCGCAAAGGAAACCATTTTCGTTTTGAAGTGTCCTAATCTCGGATCCACAGTTATTTTTCTCATATCTTATACCGCGTATCTGTTATAAGCGCTTTAAATCAGACTTCACCGAAAGAAAAAAACGAAAAAACGAAGAAAACGAAAATGCAAAAACCTACGTTGTGACATCTTAATCATATCACGATAAATCACGAGAAATTGTGAATATCAGCATTTTGAGCAAATTGCAATTGAAAGTGGTGTCAGTGCATCGGGAATTCATAATGCTTAGCTTACAAAAGTGTCGTAATCCGATAAATTTTCGACATAAAAACGAATAACCGAGAAAGGTTTGCTCGCTCATTTTGACTTCACAAAGTAGGTGTCTGAAAATTTTTGTGAACTACATTCTGAACTGGAAAACGAAATGCAAACTCTTCTACAATGAAAAAGGTAAAAGATTATGAGAAAAATCATTACACATTCGAAATCAGGACCCTCGATTGAATCTAAGTCAAAAATGAAAATGCTTCATTGGAGAGGCCCTATAAATAGCTCTATTTTTCTACTAAGCTCTGTATATTGCAAGCTTTACCAAAATTTCAATATAAGCTCTTGAATATACACGTTTTTTTTATAAAAAAGCCATAATTTTGCCTGAGCCTCAATTTTCCTAACTTTTCCCTGAATTGAGCCTGAGATTTTCTTAAATTTTTCTTAACTTTTACTACAATACACTGACCAAAATGATTTGCAATGTCGTTATTAATATTGTATACTTGAATTTGAATTCCATCTTTAACATTTTGAATGCAATACCTACGAAATATCCATTTTTGGCCAATAAAAACACTAAATTGTGGAAATTGAGCCTGGTGATTTTCTTAAGATTTTGACCATTTGAGCCTCAATTTTTTATAAACTTTTTCTTAAAAAAACGTGTACTTGCATATTCCAATCGCCTTACTTCATATGAAAAAGCCTTTTCGGGTGGATTCTGTTCCCCATTTACAATCGATGAGAATCAAGCAAATGCATTCATTAGACTGTTACCATAGTTACCAGCGCGTGTTGACCTGCTGTCATTGTTACCCTTCTCACATCTCGTTATTGTCAAAGAAGCGATTCCAACATAGGGCCTCCTAAACTGTTTAACATTTCGTTCTTTCCCTTAAACAAATGATTCAAAAACCTTGTGTCTCCTCTTTTAAACACATCTAGCTTATACGAATAGTCATTACACAAACTAAACTCTTTCTTATAAGACTACCCAACTTTTCCTGAGTGTCAATATTCTTAAATTTTGTTTGGTTTTGAGCCTTAGATTGTTCCTAAATTATTCTTTAGCACCATAAGCTGTAACCTCGCCTGAAAATCAAATTAATATACTCAAATGCTTGTTGATACTTTACTTTATCATAAGGCAGAACAAAAGCGCAACAGAATAAAGAATATTGTATCAGTAGCGGAAATTAAGGGGGCAAGGGGGACAAGGGGGCAAAGTGCCCCCCAGCTGCCAACGACTCGGCAAATTCTCAAAAGCAGTAGAATAAAAACTAAATGCACGCTGTTTTAATAGGAAAACCAGTTTTTGCTTGAGTCTCAATTTTCTTGGAAACTTTTTCTTAGGAAAAATATATATATACTCGACTTGTACTCGACAGATACTCGATTAATTCTAAAACACTCGGCAAATTTAGCACCTCTGATTCCCTAGATTTTTGTTGAAAAACTACCACTGTATTGTATCGATAATGCAAAATTTAAACTAAAGCAGTATACAAACTCGAATACATTAAACATCCTATGTCTCGATGAAGCTTGAATCTTAAACTATTTCTAAATTATTCTTAAATTTCAGCGATTCCAAACCTCACTATTCTCATAAACTTTATTACTATAAAAGAGTTAACGACCCCAAAGAAAATCTTCGCATTTTAATAATCTGTTTTGAAGTATTGAGCTTTGATCATGAGTGCTATTTTATCCAATGATCCCCAGTGCCCTCCTTCGCAGGAAACTAAAAGAGAGGACCCACTCGTGAAAGAGAGCACATTTCACATCAATACCTCCTACTCCAATACTAATTAAAATAAGTTAGATATTAACAAACGTAAATCTAATGAATGCAAAGTTCTTTAATATCAAACAACTTAGAAAATTAAGCACAAGGTGTCACGGGCAGAGACTATCAAGAAAAGTACAACTGAGTTATTTACTGCGGAGTAGAGAAATATTATCCAGGGGTTTGATGGAAATCAAGAGTTGAATAAAAGCCTCAGAAAACAAGAAAACCGTATGTGCGTATACATGTTTCTTTGTAAGAAATATGTCTACAGAAAACATACGGTTGAAATAAGGTGAAGTTTTTTTATAAGAAACACGTCCATAAGAAACATGAGGCTGAAACTACGTAACGTTCCTTATAAGAAACATGTCTATAAGAAACACGAGGCTGAAATTAGGTAACGACAAAAATTAAGAAACATTTAAAAACCACAGGAAGTTTGAGTTTTAAATAATAAGTTGCAAAAACTGTTTTTACTAGTAAATTTTTTATCAAACTCGCAAGAAATAGAATGAACATCCATAACATGCCTCAAAACCTGAGCATCCTTTTTCTTGCGTCACAATTGCCTAACCTGGGTTATTATTGTTATTGGAAGTCTTCAAATTTAAGAAACATTTAAGGCTGGATTTGATGATATATTAAGAAACATCCAGGCTGAAGACAGAGAGTTTCTTTCTTATAAAAAAACGAGTACGTAAATCCGAGGCATTAAGCATTCTGCTATAAATTTCAAACTCTCACACGCCTAAGAGGGCATGTGCTTTCCGGCCCACTCACGTATTCACACACCTACGACGTCCTTGCTCTTGCTCATCCATCTACGGCATCATGTTGAGGAACGCAAAATCCTCTACTTTTTAGCTATACATTTTTAAAAAAGAATGTTGTCTATGTCTAAGAAACACGAGGCTAAAATTACTAAACATTTAAGAATCACAGGCAGCCTGAGCCTCAAATAATAACTTGAAAAAACCGTCTTTACAAATTAATGCTTGACTAAACTAGAGAGTACGTAGAGAAAGCATCAATTACATGCCTCAAAAAACCTGAACATCCTATTTCTTGCAACATACTTCCTAATCTGACTTGCTATTGATATTTGAAGTCCTAATGATTTAAGAAACAGTTAAGAAACATTCAAGGCTGTATCTGATGAAATACTACGAAACACCCAGGCTGAAGGCAGAAAGTTTCTTTCTTATAAAAGTTACGTATGCTTAATTCAAAGCTAAAATAACTTTACTACAATAATTCAAACCAATAATTTTAAAAAAAACTATAGTAAAGGGTGACTGTCGACAAAAAACTTATCGAATAATTTAGGCGAAGCACGTCCAAGGAAATCAGAAAATTGCTCGTATTTTCTTCCCTTTTGAGTCTGAGCTAACCTCCAGGATGTGTACATGGATAAGATCCTCAACACTTCATAACTGTCTCTTTTTATCATACTTACTGCATTTCTTCGTTCCTTCAGACAATCAAAGGAGCAAACCCCCGGGTTTAAGGAGTTCTGTTTCGGTTCGAAGTACTCATTCAAATCCATATTGAAGCTAACATTTTTCATCTTCCTGGTCTTTTTAACTTCAAAACTATAAACCGTATTAGTGTTTGCTCTTCGATGCACTGCAGTGTCCGACAAAGAATTCACGTCCAATTGCAGACTTCGATGCTTTGCTGTGTCTGAATAAGCTCTCCCCCTAGAAATCACTTCACAACAACATTTCGTATCATTCTGGAAGCATCGTTCCCTATTTTGGCCCTCTATACCAATGCGCTGTTGTTGGTCCGGCATGTTAAGGCCTCGTTCCTCGATTGTACAAGTCTAGTGTTGCTAGGTAGCTAAATTGGCCGCACTCTTTAGGAGCTTCAAAGATGAAATTATGGTATACACAGCTTGTAACTTGCACTTTTGTCCATATCCTTACACAGAAGAATTATTACTGCAATCTCAATGATTCCAATACAGAGCAGGTGAATCCACGAGAGGAATAAGGCCCAGTACTTCTGAATACGTTTAGATTTCAGTGATGTCGGTACAAGAATTCGGCCTGTGAGGTACGGAGACAGGCTGACCTTCAAATGACAACACTGCAAATCCTGTGCAAGAAACTATCTCCAATTTGAAAAGAATCAGCGGCTAGCCTCGTGTGCAAAGAGCGTTTACGATCTTAGTGCAAACGCAACTATATAATTATTCCTAACGCTGGCCTTATGAATATTTAGAACTACGGCTGTTAAGCCACGAAGAACGCCTGTCCACAATACACATCACGTGTGTCACCTACTATCGCACTTCACCAAATGCTATGAAATTTATGCTGAGAAATAGCAGGTTATTGCGATCAGGAGTTAAAAAAAACAGTGCGATTTCGCAAAACACTGCACGGGTCTCTCTGGCTACAACAAGACGACAAAAACATGAGTGTTTTTCATAGCTTGATCGTGATATAAAACTAAGATAAGCTGCGCAAACAGACAATAATTTAGTAGCTGAGAATGCAAGGTAGGTACTAAAAGAGTCTTTTTGAAGAAAACAATGAAGGCTTATAGGATTGAAAATGAAATACTTCACGGAGTGCTTTCCAAGTCATACACGGTTTGCCAAGCTCTGTCACCTGCTTAATTGGAGGAATACAGGGCATTACAATATTAATGATCACTCTACTGAAAACACTAAGAGCTAAATTTACAATTAACTAAGGACACCAGAGAAGTGCCTTTACAAAGGTTATGAAGTCAGGGAATCAAATTTCATGTCTAGGGTCTCACAAAATGTTTGCATCTCCAACAAATACTAAACTGGAATAACTATTTCTGAGATTTGAGCATTTTGCAGTCCAAAGTAAATCGATTCACAGGGCGGAGTTCAAGAGTCATTAACAACCAACATCATCTTCGTCTTCTTCCACTTTTGTCGCTGTCAGGCATGAGGCTTACAGTTCATTGCGTCACTGATCCGAGGACTGCAGACCTCGATTTTTGGTGTCTGGCCAGATTGGTAGCAGTTACATTTGCTCCGCAATATGTGCATACCGTTCTCTTTGATATATATTTTCTTGCAGTCTGATCTGATCTCCCCTCTTGTGTTGCTCTCTCTTATTGCACGTTATTCCTCTGTTCACAACCCCTTATATGTCTCGCATAATTCGTCCTTCCAACCAAGTTCTTACACATTCTGTATTCTTTTCTATCTCCTTCTATTTTTCCACTTTTACATGCTTAGGGGTGGTTCTTCAATCCTGCCTCTTGTCTGAATTCACTATTGCACTTCTGGCATCTAAAAGTTGTCGCATTTCCATTGTTCTATGAAGTCTTTTCTGATGGATGACCAGTCCAGCTTTCGTTCTGCATGTTCTGCCACATCCTTCGTTCTTGCATTTGTTGTAATTCCGTACTTCATACTGTGATCTTCTTGCGATAAGTGCCTCATTTTCATGTCTTACATACTGATGCCCCTGTTGTTTCTCGAATTGTTCTATATGTCACATTCTGTCTTTGACTACATTTTTCCATTTTGCTCTATCCATCGCTATTCTTTCTACTTCATGGGCCTCTATATTTGCTTCCTTCAATAGTCTGTGCCAATACGTAAGGAGTCGTCATCTTTCTTTTCCTTGGTTTTCTCCCCGTCTCCATTCTTCTGATCCAACCCATCGTCGCCTGTTTTACTAATCTTTCATCTGACATTCTTGCAATGTGACCAATTCTTACGAAGTGGCTCTTCTCTATTTTGCTTCTGATTGTCTTCACATCTAGTTCGTTTCTCACATCTTGCATATTCATGTGATTCCTCTCCATCTGTCTCAAAGGTTCCTCCTTCTTGTTACTCCATATGTATCTATATCTCTTGTCTATCCAGCTTTGAATTCTTTTTGTCTCCGATTTTGAAAAAGGTTTCAAAGCAGAATTGAACAAACTTTCTACGCAGGTTTCTACTACTGTGGCTTTTGTCTTCTTGCTGAGCTTACATTTCATAAATCTCTTCTTTATTTGCATCCATGTTCTTGCTGCTCTCTTTATTCGCATTTTACCATCGT
Organism: Cassiopea andromeda; assembly: GCA_018155075.1. NCBI lineage: Eukaryota > Metazoa > Cnidaria > Scyphozoa > Rhizostomeae > Cassiopeidae > Cassiopea > Cassiopea andromeda. Next base: position 199,770 of record WIPJ01000190.1, read on the forward strand.
GTTCATTTCCCATATATGTTCCTAACATTCGGATTTCTTCACTGTCTCTTTCTCCGAATTCCATTTTCTCCTCCTTTGACTCATTGGTTCTCTCTTCAAACTCCCCCATGACTTTCTCGATTATTTGCTTGCCTTCTTCTATTTCGTCGCTCATTCCAATGAAAGTAGTGTCATCAGCAAAGACATTGTTAGTGTTGCATTCGTGGCCTTATAGTTGAACGTGTTCTTTACATTCTTCGGTGGAAGTGAATGACCCGGCATGAACGACCACTCAATGCCTACTTTTTTGTTTCTTTTCTCTGCCTTACATGCTCTTTCCTTTTCTGCGACTCGAATAACCGCCTGATGGAATACGGTAAAGATCACCGGGAACGTCGCACATCTCTCTCGTAATCCCATTTTTTCAATGTTTATTTCTTCCAGATTTCTAACTACTGTCACATCTTCTTGGATTCTTACAAAGATATGTGTTGCATCAGCCGTCGATCTTCCTAGTCTAAAACCTGCTTGATTCTCGTCTAGTGCTCCAGTAGCTTCTGTCCAATTTCGAATAGCCTTTTTATCTCCTTTCTTATGTACTGGGATGATTATTCCAACTTTCTGTCCATCATTCCATCTGTGTGCGGGATTTTCCCACAACCACTGGATCTTTCTATACGCACTTTTTTCATCTTATCTCCTGCTTCTCTGATGTACCTCAATCGTATCTCATCCTCTCCTGGTGCTGCACTTTTCATCTTCCCTATTTCATTCTTTGTTTCTTCAAAACTTGGATTCTAGACAATTAATTCGTTGTTTCTCTTCAACGTCTCTTCCACCTTTTCAATTGTCTTTAATATATGGTCCGGTCTGTTTTCATATCGCTCATGAGTGATTTACTCGAGATGACCTTTAAATTCCTCCTCGGTAAAAGTATTATGGTCTTGTTGTTGTTGCACTCTCCTCTCCTTTACAGCCTCTGCAGTATTTTGTACATCCTCCTAATTTGTCCCATTTGACATGCTTGTTGACACTCTTCTACTAATTGATTCCATCAATTTTTCTCCCATTGTCCCACCTCTCTTTTGTAGCTTGCTCTTTCTCTGTCAGTTGTGCTTTGGCAATAGCATAATCCTGGCTTGTTCTGTCTCTTGTCTGCCGTATCACTCGATTTCTCTCTCTTAGTGCTTCACATATCTCTGCTTTTAGATCCATTGCTTCTTTCTCGTGTTGGTTCATCCATGGGTTTGTTTGTTTCTCTCGTTTACCATATACTTCCTCCGCAGTGGCTATAAGTATTTTGCTCAATGTTTGCCATTCTAGGTCTTCCGCGTTCACGCCCCTTCTTGTTACTTCTTGAATGGCTCTTTCTTCTCTCCTCTTTCCGTTCTGATCTGCTATTTCTCGATTCATCATTTTCTCCCAGTTTATATTTCCTCTTTTGTTTTGTTTTCTCTCATTTGATCGTCTCGGTGTTTTCATTTTAGCTTCATTTCTACGATCTTGTGGTCGGAGAGCATTTCATTATTCTTGATTTTCAGAGCTTATACAATTCTATGTCTGTCCTCTTCTCTTGCTATGAATCCATCAATCCCATACCACGTTTTATTGCCAAGATTGAACCATGTGCCTCTTTTCTTCACATACAAAAATGAGTTAACCCAACATAATCCGTGCTCAGTGAGCCATTCAATTTGATCTTCTCCTTGTGGGTTTGTTCTCCTGAATCCATATCTTCCCACTGTGTTGGATTTGTCATACGATCATCAATTTCTACCAATCTGTGCATTAATATCCCCCCAATCATGACAACTTGCTTTACTGTACCCCCGTGTATCACTCGCTCTAGCTCTCTCCTCACCTCCTATATCTGTTGTTAATAGTCACAGATTTCTTCCACAGCAACTCGGTTTCAAAGTGGCGAAATGAAGAAACAGGGTCAAAATGGAGGTACATAATTGGCTAATAATTTATGTAAACAAATTCGCTGATTGGTCAATTACAAAATGTGCTCATGTTATACCAGTTTGAAAATCGTTTCTCTGAGGCCCCCTTCGATTTCCTTGTGTCAGGGCTTCCCCTGTCCGCTCGGCACCCAACGGGAAGGTATGAAGTCATGACCGAGCTAACATCATCATCACCATCATTTTTATTCACAAAACCTTATCAGCTACTTCATAATAATACTATAAACGAAAATCTTCCATATATTTACATTTAGTGATCAAGAAAAAAGAAACTGAAAAGCTAGGGATATAATGATCTGCCGAGGGACCGTGCTTCGGGAAAGATGCTAATTTTGTAGGAACTCCTTCAGTTTCATTTTGAATGTAGTAATTGTGGGACTTGGTCGAACTTCCAAAGGAATGTTATTCAAAGTCTTATCTCTAGAATAAAATAAATTATTTTTGGAGAACTCTAGGTTCAGCCTTGGCATGCAGGGACTAAGGGGGATTTTTGGTGGCAAGCCCCAAAATTATGACATAATTTGATCGCTACACCCACTTCAAAATCTTGCTAGAGGTCCTGGTTCCTCACCTACTCTAACATTTTGTCATCGAATTTGGACGAACTAAAAAGTTCACCTTGGCGTGAAGTGGAGGGAGGGGAGACAAGTCCCCCCAGTCCCCCGTGGCACCACCACTGCTGGCATATCCAGATCTAAATGAATGTCCAGATCTAAATGAATGTCCAGATCTAAATGAATGTCCAGATCTAAATGAATGTCCAGATCTAACTAAATGTCCGGATCTAACTAAATGTCCAGATCTAACTAAATGTCCAGATCTAAATGAATGTCCAGATCTAACTAAATGTCCAGATCTAACTAAATGTCCAGATCGAACTGAATGTCCAGATCTAAATGAATGTCCAGATCTAACTAAATGTCCAGATCTAACTGAATGTTCAGATGTAAGTAAATGTCCAGATCTAACCTCTGTCATAAACCATGCGTCGCCATGCAACGAAACACGAGGCACATGGTAAATCCTCCAATAAACTCCTGGGGCTTACGTCAAAAACTGAATTTGTGGGTGGTGATTTATTTAAGAGTAGGGCTTATTCAAGGAGGCTTATTTCACAGCCTAGCTTTTTTACAAGGTTGACATAAAAAACGCCATGTTTTTCTCAATCAACTAAATCAAAAAAGTACAAAAAGGCTGTTTCGTAAACACATTTATTAGTCCATAACGATTTCTTCATTATCATCATGGACAGTGTTCTCACATCTAAGGTTTCTTAGCTGTTAGCAAGTTGCTATGGACTTTTCTTGGGAATTTTAGAATCTAAGGAAATTTTTGAGCAAATCTAAGGAATTTCTCATGATGAAAAGTGAGAACTCATGAAATATGCGCCTCTTTCTACTTTATGTCTCCAGCCAAAGGAAGTAATTCGATATAGCTATCGTCCTGTGGGAGCTTTCTTGAAATAAGATACTATTCTGCAATTATGCTTCCCGCAAACAAGGCGCCATGGGGGCTTTTTCAAGGGGGGGCTTATTTGCAAAAATGATTTCATAGATGGGGGCTTATTTCAGGGGGTTATTCGGAGGTGGGAGTTATTCGAGGATTCACGGTAAGGCACTATAGGCTTTAACATGCAGCTCTTGGAAATAAACAGGCCAAACTCCATTTCCAACTAAATTTAATATAAAATGCAAACGAGAAAAACTGAAAGATTTATATTTCCTCATTCGGCATTAACTGCGACTCTCTTGGATTAAAAAGCATGCGTAAATTCTGTTTTTACTTGTCTTGCGGTGCTGAAACAACTCTCAACTAAATCAGGTTTAGTCACCCCTGGTTTAGGCTAAAGTTTGTAATCAGGTAATATAAATCTTCAATATCTCTATTGAACACAGAAATCAGAGTATGGGAAATTGAAGGATTGTCCATACGTCACAATTAATCAAAGATTACAAAAGCACTCCAGCTCTACTGACCAGCTTCTTTGCAAAGGACCCTCAAATTATTATTCAGCTCATAAAAGGATAGAAAATCTTCGAACATCTGAGGATAGAGTACAAATAAGAGGATATACCAAAATATTAGCGGGAAGGAAAAGCTTCCACAATGACACCATTATAATATCTGATCAACGCCTTGAATAATCATGCTGAAAGTTAACTACACGTGCACTAAACTGAACTACTAATTTATGATAATTTATGGTGACTAAATATGGATTCAAAACATTATAACCATATGATAATAGATGCAACTAATGACATTCATTCAGATTATTATTTAAAGGTTGTTTTATGGATAGTTTGTACAACTAACTAAAACCAAACATTTAAAAGAAAAAATACAATATGTAATAACGCAGCTAGGCCGTTGTTTACCACGTCAACAATTACATAATTTTCCATCCCATTTTGTGATCCGTTTTTGAATTTAGTCAAGTTACCACCTATTCTCATGTGCCTTGACACTTTCCATTGAGAGGGGGGGGGCTTTCGCAAACATTTGACCAACTATGACTACAAGAAAATGTCACGGACAATACTATGGTTCTTGGTACGCTAAATTTACTGCAGCATGATCAATTTTCTTGCAGTTTCACCCCCAGCGGGGGGTGTGATGCCCCCATACCCATGTGACACAGCTGCATGCGCCAAGGTACTATGCAGGCTTCCGCCAAATTACTGTGCATGGCTCCTTTAGCACAAACAAGCCGATATGGGCTAAATTCTCTGTCATTTAGATGCAATCTCCTTTGGAATGCTCTAGATCAGTGATGTGCTTATGAGGATAAGTTACCACCTATGAGGATGAGAACACCACTGATCTAGAGCACTCCATAGGATATTGTCTCTAAATGACAGAGAAATTAGTCCATATCGGCTTGATTGTGCTGAAGGAACTATGCACAGTGCTTTGGCGTAAGCCTGCATACTCATCATTGTCTCAATGTTTTGTAGGTACTGTTTCTGTTAGTTTGTGTATGATGTAGTTGTAGTCTTGAGGTATCTGTATTAGTATTAGTAATCTCTGTTGTTTATTCTTCTATTTAATGTATGTAATTTCATTTTGGTGTATATCTGTATTTAGATATATTCGTCATAAATAAATCTTAGACTAAATCTTGTACCTTGGGGCATGCAGCTACAAAAAGATCCCCTACGAGAACTCTGAATACCAAAGAAAATTTTTCAACTATGAATGCAGAATGTAACAAAATAATCACCAGCACAGGGCTAAAACCCTCTCCATAGATCAGTGCTTCTTTATTTTTTGCAAAGCTCCCTCATGGGAAGAGAACACAATTCTCGCCTCCCCCCCATTCGCTATGAACAAGACCCTTTTCAATAGAAATTGCGTAAGTTCACCTGTTCTCTGGGATCATATGCACCCCACTAGCATCGTATCGCACCCCCCTCCAAGGGGCACGCCCCACTATTTGCGAAACGCTGCCATAGATGATCGAGAAGACCTATAGTTGCAAAATAATCAGCTCGGCCTTCACAATATTATAATTGAGGGTAGTTCATAGGATCAGAAGAAACTGAAGTGAGGTAGCAATACACTCGACTCAGACCAACATGGTCCAGGGTTCGAGGCCCAACGCAGGCCATTGGTGACGTCAGGAAGGGCATCCGGTCCTAAATGCTTGTGCCAGAACTAAAGTCCTCTCAGAGGCACCCTCCAAGCCCCAAGGAACTGGGGGAAACGGAGGTAATATCGAGAAGTACAGCCATAGATGTTGTGAAATAGATTGAATGTGAGTCGCGGAGTTGCTGTATTAATCTGTCAATTAAATCATTGAGTTTTCCGTTAAATCTGCAGTTGGTTAGAGTATATTGATACTAGTTGGCTAAATCTAAGATAGTACGGTAACGTAAATCTCTGGATAAAACTACAAGCATGATAAGGTGGCCCCTCACCTTATCATGATGGCACGGTAAGGTAATTCCTGAATAAAATCAAAGGACAAGTGCCCCCTCAAGTGGAGACCGAATAATTGAAGGGGAGTGGGAATAGTTAGGGGGTTGGAAAATCTCATGAATATTAATGATCAGGTTGGAATAAATGGGAGGGATGGAAAAATAGAAGCCACGTATATTTCGATGTGCTACTTTCATGCTTTCTTTTTACTATGGTCATAAAAAGTACGAGGAAGAGAAAAATGAATAATGATGTTGATTTGACTACATAAAACTCAGAAGAAACTCAATACCTCGCATGAAATCCAAAACACAATAATTGGGAGTTCTTGGAATAAGCACAGAGGCTGGAAAAAACTTTAGAACTAAAAATCGGGGGGCGACTATTTGGTACTCAAGAGTATTTGTAACAAATTTGAAATGTGTTCCACTCTATTTCAACACCAATGTAGAGAAATGTGGCCTCAAACAAATATCGTTGTGACCAACTTCAAAGCGACTAAAATGACCTTGAAAGTGTGTTGCTACTAGTGTTTTGGCTGCATTGAAAGCTCCATCGAATACAAACAAGGGCTTCAATAGAGTTGCACAGCGATAAATGATCAATTTAAATAAAGATGAGAGCTTGGCAGAAACTTATCAACTTTGGTAAAACCGCAGTCTAGGAAAATATTGCCCCTCAAACCTAATGATGGTTTTCACTTCGCCTGCAGAGTTACAGCATTCATAATAAAATGAAATGATATACTCCGCGCCTAAGTTCAGACAATTAAAGAAAGCGAACAGTTAAGAGGAATTGGCGCCGAGAGGTCTTTGAACAAACAAGCAACAGCTGAAACTTAGTCGACAGTTGCAGAAAAAAGCTTATTTATGAGCTCACTGACGTACTTGCACACAAAACTAGTCCAGAAACATATGAAATTTAGTCCACAAAGTGATCACCAGATCAACTGGCAATTGAGGAAGATTGATAAAGTATCTGCTGATTGTAATCTTAGGATTTTGCTCGCAATTAGATTCGAAGGAGGCACGTGATATGAATTAGTGTACTCGTACATTGCATTGTGAGAAAATTTAAGATAAAAAAGAATCAAAGAATTTTGAAAGGATATTTATTATTGATAAGCAAAATAAATAAAAACTCAAGTATTAAGCAAATTCCATATTGGGTTGTTCCTTTTTCCCAGTTCAAGTTAAGCATTTCAACACACGTAATGAACCATTAATTCCGATGGAAAAACAACAAATTTGAAGAGCCTACGTCCCATTTCCAACAAGGGCTTTCTTAGCAGTGCAGCAGGTGGGAAATTACTTTACAGCAGTGCTTCTCAATTATTTTATGCAAAGCCCCCCATGGAAAGAAAAAACATTTCGTGCCCCCATACGCTACAAATAAGGCCATTACCTATAAAAATTGTGTAAGTATACCTGTTCCCCGGTATCATACGTCCTACTATTTGAGACACACTGCTTTATAGGAACAGGGAAATTCCATCATACGTAGATGATTCCGTTAGCCCTGGCGAAGTGCCGTTGCAATCACTGCTAGCACTTTTACTACGCGAACGAGAGCTGCAAAAGTCCAAACAAACAAATCCAAACGAAAACGAGGATTGAAACAAAAATACAAACGAAATACGAGGATCGAAACACAACTAAACTCTGTTCACACGGCGCCGGACCGCAGTTAGTTTATTCAGCTTCGAATGTGTCTGTCTTCACAGAAAACCGTTTTCAAAACAATCTCTCTTCACACGTAGAAAGAAGAAGTGCGAGAAAAATACGATCTAAATGACCAATCTCTTTCACAAACTATAATTTTTATAAGAAAACCATCATTTTGCCTGAGCCTCGATTTTCTTAAATTTTATCGAAATTGAGCCTGAGATTTTCTTAACATTATCTTAACTTTCACTGAAAAAAACTGGCTAAAACAGGTTACACTTTCTTTGTTTATCTTGCATACTCGAATTTGAATTCCATCGTTAACATTTTGAAAGCAATAATGACGTAATATCCATTCTTGGCCAACAAAAACACCTAATTTTGGAAATTGATCCTTGTAATTTTATGAAGACTTAATTAAGATTTTTGCCATTTGAGCCTCATTTCCTTATAAGCTTTTTTTCTAATAAAAGAGACTTGTGCCTGCCACATAAGAGTTGCATTTCCCCATCATGTGGCAATTCTACGTTCCATGTTCCACTACTAGGAGCAATTTTTGCATTTGAAAATCTGGCAGTCAACTCCTTGAATGAATACAGTTTCGTGATAAACAACTTTTTAGAAGAGAACTACAGGAAGGAACTCGATGTGTTGAATTACTGACCTCGAGTTTCATGATATTATTCTCTGCATCTGGAAGGAGGTCAATTGTTCTCTTCTTCACACGATAAGTATCTTCCAACTCCTTTTTCTTCGATTGTGCAAGATCTTTACGCTCTTTCATCTGGAGGAAGAAAGCAGCATAACTTAATCCTTTACATATTTTCATATAATTACCTTATTCCATGAAATTAAAGCGATGCATTAATTTATTTCGGGTTAATTTTTGTACCGCATTAATTATTAAAACGTTAATTTGAACAATTCTTCAAAAGAAAATCCTGAAGGACGTGACAAAGCAGCATAAAAGATATGAGAATTGTCATAATGATACGAGAATAGGATTTCTTAAGAACCAAAATCATATGTACAATGTGATTCGTTGTAAATCTGTTTGTTTTCCTTCCTGATAAACAGAGAAATCCACGAGGTAAATAAGTATGATACAATTCCATCCACGGTAATTAGTGTTCATGAAATGTTGCTTTTCAACCAATTTGCGTTAATCTGGTCCGCGTTCATTTTGTTCGTACTATTTGATGTATCGCTCTACTTTCATGTGACAAGGTATAACATTTTCTAGAAAAACTCGCCACAGAGGCATTGAACATGGGGGAAAATATACTCTAAAACTGTCTGATTGATCCATGCATTAGGAAATGGTCAGCAGCTGACAAATCCTCAATAATCGCAACTCAGGTCGTTTGACTGTTTGATCATGCTTTCAGTAGGTTTAGAGATGACGAAGAATGAATACATCCATGCCATTTCTTCACCCTCAAAACATCATTTGAATGTTCGCGATATTAATACATAATACAACTGCACGGAACTGCGCCACTGTATTTATTCATTTGCATAAAAATCACAGTTAATACAAGTTTACAAGACAACAACACAAGGAGCATGGAAATACACAGCAACCCTGTGGCGATTTACGAATAGCAAGGAATTGTAGAAGGTAAAATGGAGACATTCACAACTAACTGACAAAGCAATGACATTTGCACACAGGAATATATAAATTGTTATTATTATAATTACTAATTATTATTAATAATTTCTTTAATGTCGGCTAAAATATAGCTATCGAGCTAATAAACGCCAAAAAAATAAAAAAAAGAAAAATTATTATACAGATTCTTTATGAGAAAAAAATTATAACAACACTACTCCACTCATAAAAATTTTGCACGATCTGTAGAGGTAAGTACTTCTTACGGGAATGAGTGACCTATGTACTGAATACTCTTAATACTCTTAGGTCCCGAATAAGCGGGGGGTTGGGAACTTTCCCAACATGAAATAAACGGGAGGGTGATCCGAAGCTTTGATTAACTGTGCAACAACCAGTACAAATACGAAATATCCCAATTAATATCGCTGGAAGCAAAAACTTTTGGGAATCTTGCCTCATATATCTCATTACTTGGGTAACTAAACAAAAGTAACAGATTTTCGCAGGTTTCTTCTAGAAAAATTTAAAATTTAATTAGCAGGGGGCCTTAATAAGAGCGATGTGTTAGAAAATTTTTCGAAAAACAAAT
>WIPJ01000190.1:216213-226970 GCA_018155075.1 Cassiopea andromeda
TATATATATATATATGTATATATATGTATATATATTTACTTCTTTTCTGTAAACAGTTAGTGTTAATTAGCTTTTAGCTACATATATTTCGCCGCCAACTTTAAATGAAAGAGCTAATAGTAATTATTGATGGACCGCATACAACACTGATAAACTGTGAGTAGTTGCTCAGGACCACGGTATATTTGGTACTGATGAAAATTTCTTCCGGGCCCCTACCCGGAGTGATGGTTGTTCCCTTAATTCAAGTAATAGATAACAGGAAGGATTCCAGATATGCTGCATAAATTTGAATCCTAATTTCTTAGCCTACTGCATGCATTGTAACAAAAACGTATGAAAAGAACAAACCTGCTCGGAAAGGCGGGTGGTTAGTCCAGTCTGACTCCACTCACTTTCCAATTCAGCATTTAAAGCATTCATAGACGAGTTCATACTTAGTATTGACATTGCAGCGTCCCGTTCTTGGTGAACTTGCTTGGTTACAACTGGTAGATACTTCTCGTAGTAGGCTCTCAAATCTAAGGGTACAAAATACAATTCAGTAGAGAAAGTCTATGAGAAAAGGAGCATACAATCTCTACCATGAATTGCAAGAAAAATATGTTCCAATGCTAGTTTTTGTGTACATTTGCTAAAACCTAGCCATTATAACAAAAGTCGGTAGACAGCTCAACTGGTTTGAGGTGGTATGAAATTTATAAATCAGCGTATTAATAATTTATAATAATTTATAATTTATAAATGCTACAAATTTATAACTCATAACAAAAAATGAGCGTCTATAGCCATCCCTTATGCAACTTCGTTGAAATATAGGGGAAGTTACCTCCCTGTCCTTCCTCCACTGCCTACGGGCCTGCAAGGAAGGAATTAAACAACTGCATCTGTCTGAAACTGGTGAAGTAGATTTTGAATGCAATTTCATAATTTGCTGAGAGACCATGACTAAATACGATGTCACAGGAATGCAAACAGTGGATACTGTTGCGTCATTGAAGGAAATCTGGATATTCCGTAATGTCTCGATTAAGTGCCCACCCTGAGAAAAACAACAAACAAGCAGTCCATGCCAGGAGACAAGTGCGATCGCACGTGCACGTGTCCACACACCTGCAAAATCCCTAGCACGAGCGAAAAATCGCCCGTGCCTACATCACTATCAACCGGGCAGTCGCACTTGCCAAATAGGGGCTGTGTTATCGCAACAGCAACATTGGTGCTGCCACCCTTTGCCTTCATAACTCTGCTCTATTTTGTTTTACTCTAAATAAGACATTTGACATGCTTCAGCAACAAGAATCTCTGTATTGCGGATAGGCAAATCTTGGATCGCACGTGCAATTCCAAATAAGAAAGAGCAATCGCTCATGCAAACGAGGCTGCACATGTGAATTGACGCTCGTGCATCAATTTCTTCGGGGCATGGACTGAGCAAGCATGGTATAAAATATTACTCTCACCCTTGGGTAGCTTGTTTCCAGTCTCTCCTAGGCCTTTTGGTACCGTCAGGGGTGTGACATTTGGCTTGAAAATTGAAGATACTCCCTACAATAAGACAAGAACACTATATAAACAATTCGTAACTTGGTGCTACGATACGACAATAAACATAACAAGAGTAGAACCTGATAAAGCGCATTTTTACGCTAACATATCAACACATGAATTGACTGCAGCTACTTCTATTAAATTCACGAGCATATATTTGTCACTGGAAAAGCAAACTAAGAAAATGTCTTCCTAAGAAAGCCTAGATCTCCATAAACAAATATGACATATCCAGTACGGTATTGCTGCAACAACACTTTAAAAAACTCGATATATTCAAGTCCGAAATGAAGGTTTATATTTTGTGGTGATCACAAAAGCACCATAAATTTACAGTGAGCAAGAAATTGGAATATTTATATAAATCCATATTGCTAGAGAAATATGCTAGCTCAGCTGTAAAGGGCTAGAAGTGTGTCTTACTTTCTATCACCTTTAACTTTGAGAACAACAAATTGTCACAAGATCAAATCAGAAAACTTCTTGTGACCACAAAAAATTTCCTGATTTGATTTTGTTGCCACAGATGTTTTGTATAATCTTGAAAATTGCTGCTGAGCATAATTTCAATTTCAATTTGTTGCCATAAGATGCATATAGAAGATATTTGACTCGCTGACGAGACAAATTATCCAAGAAGCACACTCATAGGCAGAGCCGCCAAGAGAATTCAAAGGCCCTGGGGCAACACAGAAAGACAAGGCCCTCCGCAAGCCAAGAGAGCAGAAAAATTATAGGGTCTAGAAATTAACTTTGGAAAAGTACTGCTGGTTTTACTTTATGAGGCCCCAGACCCTGAAGCATTGGGTGTTATAAGGTCCCTTGGGCATTGAGGCCTTTGGGCAATTTGTTACCCTTGCCCCCTCTCAGCGGGGCTGCATTTACGTAAAGCGTAAAATAAAACCAGCGTAACTGAGACATGTGCTTATTTCAACCTCAAAGTGCCAATGTCGTTTCTTCGTTCCTTGCCAAACAACATCCCTATTCTTACAATATGATGGAGTCCAAAAGCCATCTAGTTGACGTTTTATCTCTGCAGCAATACGTCGATTGAGAAGCACAGACGCCCCTGATAGAAGAATGTTGAGCAAGCAATGAGAAAAGAGTATTATACAGTGAAAAAAGGTGAATTAAGAGGATTATTTCTATCATAATTCTTATTCTAATATCCAAAAAATACATTACGATCACTATGTTTCGGCGAATAAAATCTCGGCGAGAACACAATGACGAAAAAACTATCATCATATTTTTGAAAATTCGGACGATACATTTTCTAGCATTTTAAAAAGCGTTGTTATCCCAAGTTTTACTTTCTAATACTATTTCATAGTTACTAAAACATGAAACGGACTTCAAACTAGATTGAATTCGAACAAGAGGCTTGATTGAAAAGTACAATTGTACACGTTTCCTCTTTATAATACATAGGCCTACATTTTCGATACCCAGAAGAGACAAAGAAGCATTAATTCAACTCTCTCGTTATCTGATATGCATAGATCCTCAGGTACTTCCTAGGAAATACACCATTGTCTCAAACTTCTCACCACGTATCACAAACCACATTTTGCACCTAATGAGAAGTAGAAAGTCGACTTTACTTTGATACTAAGAAAGCATAACATTATTCCAGTAATGTAGCTTCTGTCTAAGCTACAAGACGCCAAGGACGTAAACTGATAGATCTTTATGGGTGTGAAGAGCTCAGAATATCCGACTGACAAAGGTTAATTATCATTGTGCCACACCCCGCACAATCCCCGTTATTTGCGTTCCTGCAATAAGTAGTATATAGAGCAGGGCTTCCCAACGGGGTCCAGGTGGACCCCCAGGGGTCCACAGCGCGATTTCAGGGGGTCCACATAAAAATGCTATGAGTGCACATATGAGTGCATCTTATAAAAAGGTCGCCTTATCCGTGCCACGTGTTTTTGGCTTCTGAATTATCAGTGAAAAGGATTTATTTATCCATTTGATAACCTTACACATGTACAGTATGTATATTGCTGCATTAACTAAGAAGTGCTTTGATCATAGAATCTTTACAATGGAAATCGGGATTGATATGTAAACCCAGTAAAAGAGTCAAATATATACGAAGCGAAAAAAAATTACTCCACAGGGGAGTCTCTGGGTTACCTTCCCGGCAGTGTAGATCTTGAGCGTTATATATCAATACTGAGTAACACTAAGATTAAGTAACTTTCTATTAAGACTGCAAGTAGTATAATTAGCCATTTCTAATTTAAAATCCTGGCTAGGTCAGCGCCCTGGGGGTCCATGCCACTTTGAAAAAAAAAATAGGGGTCCACGGCGAAAAAAGGTTGGGAAGCCCTGATATAGAGTAACAAATGTTAAAACGCAAATCAAAGGATGTGTTGGGAGTATTTCTTCTGAAAGAGCTTGTGATTCAAGCCAATTAACACAAAATATTGGCGGGTGTTTAGCTATTTTGAAGATGGTCGCAAAGCCTAACGGCCCATTTGGCGCGCATTGGCTTGATCACGAAAGGCTGTAGCGACAAATTCACTTGATATAGAATTCTCTAACTGGTCTGCGATCTGTCAAGCTCACCAGTCTTCAAACGTTTGGTAAAAGTAAAAAGACAAGTTTCAGCGTGAAAACGATCAAGACTTAAAAGAATTTCGGATAAATGTACTTTGGATTAATTTGTTGTCTAAATATTTGCAAAATTGAAACTACACGTTTTTTTAAGAAAAAAGTTTAAAAGAAAATGCGGCTCAAATGGTCAAAATCTTAAGAAAATCCTAAGAAAATTACGAGGCTCAAATTCCAAAATTTAGTGTTTTACAGGCTAAAAATCGATATTTCCTCACTATTGCATTCAAAGTGTTATAGATGGAATTCAGATTCAAGTATAAAATATTAATAACGAAATTGTAAACCATTTTGTCCAGTTTATTTTCACAAAAGTTATGAAAAATTTAAGAAAATCTCGTGCTCGATTTCAGGAAAAGTTAAGAAAAGTGAGGCTCAGGCAAAATTATTGTTTTCTTATAAAAACAAACGTCTACTCATTTTAAAAAATTGGCGGAAAAGAATGCGAGAAACGTGGAGCTGAAAAAGGAGATGTTAGGAACTGAGGTGGCTAGAAAATGAGAGTGAGTTAAGTTAATTAGAGTGGACCATCAAAATATCTGCAAGAAAGGATTGGTGACCAACTTTATCAGGAAATAAAAAAACCAAGTGTCAATACAATACCTAATGGTTCATCAACAGCATCTGAGGTATCTTTTGGAAGTTTTTCAATAAGAAACATAATAACTCTTCGCAGCTCATGCTCATTGGAATAAAGGAAAGTCTGGTAACCAATTTCCCCAGAAAATCCTAGGTCCTTTAAAAAGAAAAATGAACAATAGTTTTAATGCCACCACAAATACAAACTGGAAGAAACTGAAAAAATTATAAAAACAAAGATAGCCAGGTCTTTCAAAGATGCACAAGAGTTAGCAATTAGCTACATGACAAATTCACTACAAGAAGATTCATCCTTTAAATAAAAATTCAACTTTTTGTCAATTAATAACTGGCAGAGAAATTCTCAACATCTGCTATTCTGGGTTATCATAAGTCACTGAATAAAACTTTAAATTGTTCCTCTAGTGTAAGGCCTTTCCTATGTGCAAGTCAAATGCAAGGTGATGATAATGAACAACTCAAAAAAGCTAAAATGGAGAAAACAATGCTGAAATAGAATTATAGGGCAGATGAAATCACCTTGCAAGCCGCTGCTAAACTAGCACCCAATCTAAATCTTGCTGACATACTGCCTGGCAAGGTTGTTGGTAGGCTAATATCACCAGTGATAAGATGCAAGCATTTTGAAGCTGCTTCAATCACCAAGTTAGTTGTGAATTCTCTTATGGTTTGAAGATCTTGAGGTATATCACTGAAGTAAATTCATAATATTAGCCTTTATGTCAAATCCTAATTCCAAGTAAGTACAATTCCAACACTGAATAGAGTTCAATAGTGATGACATCATGAAAATCTACTTTAGAACTTATATATTTTGACCCCATGGAATGAGAGAGAACCATTGAATGGCATGTGTTGACAACTTTAGGCAAATATTATCAAAATGGGATGAAGTACAACCATTTGATGATTGAAAACTTGCCATACAAACCAATATAGTTTTCTTCTGGTTCTACAAGTTTACAACCAGCCTCAAAATACAGTGATTTGATAGGATCTATGTCAGCATTCAATTGCCTATATCTTGGTCATTATTTATCAGATCAAAGTTAAACTTGACAATGGTAGCTATTTCTAAGTGCTTTTTGAGAATTTAAAGCCAAAATTAAAATAGTCTAAAAATATAATTTTCCTGATGTCACACTAATGAACTCTACTATTTAAAAATATAACCACAAAACCTTTCAATGGAGCAAACCTTGATAAAAAGGGAGTATGAGCACAGTACATTCTATAATGCAGAATATCATTGCACTATTAACAATTTCCAGTCTTATAGCAAAATAGTAACATTCTCAAGAATTTGATGCAAAAAATTGCATCTGCTAGCAAGGCACACCAGAGCAATAAGGTAGGTAAAACAGAAGAACATAAAAACAATTCCTGAAGTCACTACATAGAACACTGAAGTAAACTAAAATGTACATCCAACTCTAATGTCCCACTATAAATCATCATCATTTTATAAAATCAACAATTTCCCAGATGTAAACTGTAGTCCATGCCTTGAAGAAAATTGTGCATGAGCCTCAAATCACAAGTGCGCTTGTTTTAGCATGAGTGATAGTTCTTTGGTACTTGACGTGGCATGTGCAATGCAAGATCTATCATGAATACAAAGTGCGTTACCTCCATTACAAAACATGATATTTTTGTAAATTCTATGCTAGAAGCACCATAATACAAACAGGGGCAGCACCAGATATTGTAGATTGGGGGGGGGATTCTAGGTCATCCCCTAAAATGACAACACAATTTGGCTGCCACACCAAGTCAACATTTTGCTAGAAGTCCCTCACCCCAACCCTGATATTTTCTCACTGAATTTGGAGAAATAAGAAAATTGATCTTGGCAAGAATTGGGGGGGGGGATATGTCCCCACCCCCATGACACCACCACTGAATACCAAGCATAAGGGATTTGGAACAGCAGCTTCACAGTGGGCCAATGAGACTTAATACATAGGCAGGTTGCACTTGACAAGTGTGATGCTATGGTTGACAGTTATGTTTGCAAAGGCAATCTTTTGCTTGTGTTGTAGCTTTTGCACATGTGTGGAAGCATGCACATGCAATCACACATATCTCTAGGCATGGACTGACACTGTTTTACTAGAGCGTCCTTTACATGGGACATTAAACTAGGGGTGCCATGCCTGGGTGCGGCACACACAGTAGGCCTTAATTAGCTGAAAAGTCTAAGTATAACAGCCTACTCAAAATAAAGTCAACAACAACAACACCCATTTTGCCTACATTCGGGTCTCCCCTATACACCTTCAATCTTCAGCAACCTTGGCTTTTAACTATCTACTTATTATTACAAAACATGCTTTTGCCAGCCTCTGATCATCATCATCACAGCACATTTATAATGACTAGGCAGTAAGTAGTATGAACAAAAGATATTTAGATCAAAGGCAAGTATCCAAAATATGGTTTGAAATCTATATAAATCAAAGGAGAAGTAGCTTTTGCCAGAAAACAAAAGGTTAACAAGAGACCATCTCCTAGGCATTTCTGTTGGAACTATTTGTCAAATTGAAAATATATGGATTAAATGTTGATACTACAAGTACGCTCTTTTCAGCGACACTGGAATTAACTAAGTGCAGGAGGGGCAAGTCCATCTTTAGTGGTGGCCATTCCCTGCTGAGTGGCAAGTCATGTGTTTCTAGCAGCACTGGTGTTCTTTCACCTTCAACTGAAAATAACTTCATTTATCACGCATTATTGTACTGAGAATTGTGTTTCTACCCATCTGCCCCTCCAGACAATACAGTAGACAATCAGGGGTGGATCCAGAGTTGGACTTTGGGGGGTCTTAATTGTGTTTTTCATGTGAAAAGTTTTTTAACACTATTGTTTGTTGCCGTATGTGGGGGGCATACACCCCAGGCTCCGATCCTGTAGACAATAAGAGTAATCTCCTCACACGCCGGAGCGGGGGGCAGATATCCGTTCAATGAGGCGCTGCCCCCAGCTCCGAGTGTGTGAACATTATTCTTACATAATTTGCAAAGTTTTACGCAGTTTTATGCTACGTATTGTGAACTGATGAGCAAGCTTACCATCCAATTGACCTCAGCGAGTGAAGAATGATATTGTCAACTTCTTCCATGTTCTTTCTCGGACAGGCAGAAAGCAGTCTTACTTTGATCACTTCCTTTTTGCTCCACTTTGTTGAATTTGGCAGGCATTGAATTGAATTTCATTTACCTAAAACGAGGACGATCATCACATGAGAGAGAGGAATCTAATATTTTTATCCCACTCGGTAAATTCTGTCTTGTCGCAATTTTTAAGGAAAAATTTCCGTCATTTGACTTCACACATCCAGTAGTGGGTTCTCAGGGGGGCAAAGTGCCCCTCATTTGTCATTGAGTCGGCAAATTCTCAGCAAGCTCAGCACACCGAAGGCCAAATACCCGCATTTTTTTAGAAAAGCTACTTTTCTGTTTGATTAGGGCCACCGAGAGAATTCTGAGGCCCCGAGGTAAAAGACAAAGACGAGGCCCCTGCGAGCGAAGCAAGCAGAAGATTTTCAAGGTCTAGAAATAAACGTTGGAAGGTTACTGCTGGTTTACTTTATGAGGCTACCCAGACCTTAAAGCATTGGATGTTGTGAGGCCCCTTGGAGCTTGAGCACAGCCTCATTTTTGTATAAAGAGTTTCCTTATAAAAACAACCTGTACTCAGCAATACTCGTTTACATCCAAAATACTCGAAAAAATTCAACACCACTGGCCCCCTTATTTTCTTTGAAAAGCCGGCACTGCATATACACTATCTTTCCAAAAACATTTTTACCTTAAACTTTTACCAAGCTTCAATATTTTTAAATTTTTCCAATTTTGAGCGCAGAATTACTCTTAAATTATTCTTAAATACTAAAGGTGTAACTTTGCCTAAAATTTTAAGGTATATATTCTAATCTTTGTTTCTACATCATAAAACTGGGCGAGAGTTTATATTTCGTATGGATAATGCAGAAGTACTGAAAGAAGTGTTATAACTAGGATACGAAAAATTCTCATGTCTTGATATAGCTTGAGCTTCGAAATATTCTTAAATTTCAGTGATTTAGACTCTCAATATTCTTGTAATTTTTTTCTTCTAAAAAAGAGTGTACCTAATTGAAGAGAGGTCAAAAAGCATGATGGTCAATACTGTAAAGTGAGACAAGCTTTAGCTTGATAGAGAAGCTTCAAAAAATTGAATGGTTTTTATCACATCTGGATTATTTTTTGATAATCAAGACTTGAATTTCTACAAAAGAAGCAAACTTTTAGGATAGAGGAATAAGGAAAGTGAAAAATGTGCTTGACTTCATTATCAAGGCATCTGAAGGAGGCGGAGATCAAATCCTAAGGCCCCAATTATCCTCTTTTTTAAAATCTTTCCTGGTAGCACAATCCATGAGTATCACCTATCATACGTATCTCATTTTCATTTCATCTGACCTAAAAAATACACCTCTTTGCTTCTTAGTAGTGTCACACTCAAATCACCTGTAGCTTTACCCCCTGTAGACATGGCTGCCAAGAGATCTCAGGGGCTCTGGGACAGGGCCTCTCTTAACATATAAACTAAGGAGGCAATTGTCCATTTGCCCCAGATGTCATTCTTGCCTCCACAGTTACAGTATTTTCCAGTGTTTTAACCCCCCCCCAGTAGATGGCCCCTTCTTCTCTTTGATATGTTAGTACATGGATAAAAGGTGTATTGAAAGTTGTCAAATGCATATCAATGACATTATATGCCATTTTTGTGTAGAAAGAGTGTATCTCAGCGCTCAAAAGAGGCGTATCTTTAAGATCTAAAAGTGTAGTTCTAGTACTTTCCAGGAAGCAAACCCCCCTGACCTCCATCCTTCTTCGCATTTGTACCTCCTTAGTTACGGTTCCTTAACAGAGACTATACTCAGGGGCAACAGAGAAGCACGAGGTCTCATACGCGCGAGGCGAGCTGAAAAACAGAGAGCATAGGTATCAACATCGGTAGCAGCTGCTGGCCTTACTTTTGAGACCTTCAGTTCCAGAGGCTTTTGAGGTTCCTTATGCCTCCAGGCCCTAGATCAATTTGCCCCTCCTGCCAACTCTTGGTGCCTCTGTCTGTACCATGATCTTTAGGGCGTCATTTTTTGATTTTATTTTTCGAACTTTTCGACCTTAAAAAATTTGAATTTTTTAACTGATTTTGACTTTTACAAGCCCTTGAGTCAATCTCTTACTGATTTCAATGTACAGAATTGAAGCATACTTTCTATAGTTTTACTAATATTACTATCATCATTACTAGTGAATTATTTATAGTAGGAAAGCAGAGTATAGCTAAAGGAATAAGCTTAGTTATGCCCTTTTTAAGTGCTTTTTTTATTCAGCTGACGTTTTGTTGAAAGGCAAGAAAAAAGTTTTCTCAACTTTGTTTGGTAGACAATTGTGGCCTTTTCGAAGTATTTTGCTTAGAAGCGAAAAACTTCATTCCAGGGATGCAAAATATATTTTGACCATCCGCAGCCACGACGAATTCCCTAGGATGGGTATGGGCATGTTTTCAAATCTTCAAAACACTAGCTTTTGCCGTCTTACCCATATCTGAAAGTCAGCTATATAATGAAGTAATAAACGATGGAATACATAAATACATACATACATAAATAGTAGAAGTACAACTTAACAACAATGCATGCGTCTGTTACTCAGAGTTTCGTGCTCTTTTGTACACTAAACTCTGAGTAACAGATACATGCATTGTTGTTAAGTTGTACTTCTACTAATTAATTATTAATGCTCTGCTTATTCGCATTGAGCACTATTAAGTCAGTATTGACCTCGTACACACACACACACACACACACACACACACATATATATATATATATGTATATATATATATGTTCACCTTGTTCACCTTGAGAAGGCACTATCCCTATTTGGGGTGTCCTTTTACATGACGTCTCCACTCAGCTCGATCCAGCGCAG
>WIPJ01000190.1:234526-249028 GCA_018155075.1 Cassiopea andromeda
GCGATCTTGAAAGAATTGCTTAAAGTAGGCCTTGGGGGAACTGGCAATTTAAGTCTTTTAATTTTCTCCTGATCATAGTTCTAAAATGTTTTAACAGTGTCTCAATATTTAATCGATATAGGAATGGGTCGTAGGAAGCATTTTTCAATGGTACGATCATTTCCTACAAGAAACGGGACTTCATTTTGATTAATGTTAGCTTATACTTAATGAAACAACATAGTTCCAGCTGCTAACATTTTACGGATTTTGCATGTCATACAGCACTTGAACAACAACATAAAATCTTATTTTAAAGACACAAACTTTATTTCCGAGACAACTTTTTTGTAGTGCTAATAAAGAGCCAATGTCGAGTGAAGCGAGAATACTTTTACAGACGACGCCCTTCAGATAGGCTTGAGATGAGGTCACGTACTTTAAAAAATGACATGAATGCAAAAATTGTTGTACTGTCCTAAAATACCCCGTGTTTGCAAGCATCATGTGGCATGCACAACTGTTGCAAAACAGCATGGTTGATTCGATTTAGGCAGATTCGAAGATTTTCATGCTAGATTTGAGTAGAAGTTTGGGTACGCAAGTGAGATATGAGATTGAGTTTCTATGCTTAATTGTTGCTGTGTTTTGTTTGTTTACAATATATAAACTACAATAAAGGCTAGCTTGCTTTCTCTGCTTCATTTACAACAAAAATCATTGAGATTGTGTTGTAAATTTATACTCTTGAGGATCAGTGCAAAACGCGGCAATGAACTAAGCGTCTTGTTGAGTATATGACAGCATTGCATCAACCAAATATTTACAATAATTACATAAATCTTGTTTTGCTACTGAATTCTTAACTCTATTAACTCTGTCAATACTGTAAATTTATGTGAGTAACTAACACTAATGAATGTTCCTTAAACTCGTAACTTTGAACTCCCAACTTTGAACCCTGACCTCTAAAACGAATGCTAAGCTAAATATACGATAAACCGCGGAGTGCTACACGTGACAAAGTTTCCAATAGATAGCAATGGAGAAGAGGTATCTGAAAGTGCAATGCTATGAAGTGCCGACAGTGCAGAAAATCAAGTGCTGATGGGCGGCTCAGTGAAATTGTGGGTTGTGGGCCATCAATCTCCAAATCACCTCCCCGGTGTAAGGGCGAAACTATGATGCTTACATTGGGAGGGTGTGAGACATAGTTGCCCAACAAAAGAGCATTGCTCATAAATTTGAAAGGGCGTGTCATGCGTAGTAGTCTGTAAGATCAAAGGCTAAAAGAACAAGCTACGACAGGGGGGCTGTGCTTTAAAAGATGAGCCCATGAAAGAACAAGGAAGGGGTCTGGAGGCCGTGCCCACAGAAAAATGTCTGAGACCACACCCTCTACTTTGGCTTAGAATGCGTCTCCCAATAGTAGAACAAGCTGATATTCCCTATTTTTGAGAGATTCGGTAAGTAGATATGCCCTAGTTCTTAGAGGCTCGGTAAACATGTATGCTATAAGCAAGTAAGCTCTTTCATCAAATGCAATGGCACAGATTTAATTTACAGCTACACAAAGTGTTGCAAGTAAGCACTAACTTTAGGCTTTGCATATGGCCACCAGAGAAAAAGTAAGCATTGAATGAAGAACATCTACATGTCAAGCGCTCAGAACTGGCCGACAAATATACCAGCAGCCAAAAGAATTGCTCGAAAAATTACTAATTTTTCATCATTGGGAATGCTTCACCCCATATACTCCTAGAGGATTTTCGCCCCTGTCCCGGTGGCATCATTTGCACCTGGAGAGAGTTGATCGTGATCCATCTCTAGCAGTTTGCAAAGGCAATCTCCTTTGACATACACACTTCTTATGATAATTACTAGATTTTCATTGAGCTTTGATAAGCCAAATTTTATTGATTTGAGGCCTAAGATAATTTGAAACTAATTCCTGAGAAACAGAGGTATACTTAGCTTGATGATCAAAGGAAAACAATTCGCATTTCTGTTTGTATGCCACAGCCTCATAGAAACAACACAAGAACAGAGTCCAGCAATGAGTTATATATATATATATATATATATATATATATATATATATATATATATATATATATATATATATATATATATATATATATATATCAATTAAAAATAACTATAAAATCAACTACAACAATGATTAAATACCGTGCTGTCCCTGTCGTAGGGAGACACAAAGTTATCAAGCCTCCACCAATAACAGCACTTACTATTTTCATAAATATACGCTTTTTCTATAGGAATAAAGTTTATAGAACATTTATTGGAAAAGTAGCCGCTAGCTCCCCAACCTCCGTTTTGTTTATTCATTTTTGAATTTTATTGTTTATTGAATTGAATTTTTTATTGATTGATCGGATTTGGATCAAGCATACTTTTGATTATTGAACACATTCGTGAAGAAAGGAATTGAGAACTGAACTGAAAAGTAACACGAGAAGCGAAATCTAAGCTCAAGAAGTGAATCAAGAATTGACATTAGGATCGAAATGGAGAATATTGACTGGATTAGTTAGTGGAATGAAACTCTTACAGAATTGGAACTCTACATAGAAATCTTACAGAATTGGAACTCTACATAGAATTCTTACAGAATTGAAACTCTACATAGAACTCTTACAGAATCGGAACTCTACATAGAACTCTTACAGAATTGAAACTCTACATAGAACTCTTACGGAATTGGAACTCTACATAGAACTCTTACGGAATTGGAACTCTACATAGAACTCTTACGGAATTGGAACTCTACATAGAACTCTTACGGAATTGGAACTCTACATAGAACTCTTACAGAATTGGAACTCTACATAGAATTCTTACAGAATTGAAACTCTACATAGAACTCTTACAGAATCGGAACTCTACATAGAACTCTTACAGAATTGGAACTCTACACAGAACTCTTACGGAATTGGAACTCTACATAGAACTCTTACGGAATTGGAACTCTACATAGAACTCGTACAGAATTGGAACTCTGAAGCATTGAAACTCACGAGGTATAACTTACATTTTTGAATTTGCTCATCGGACTCTAGGGATTTCGCAGCGGCAAATGAAGAAGCGTAAGGAAGAACTTGCTATCAACATATATTTTGTATATTTTCATTAGTTTATTTATTTATACAGTCCTCTCATTTTGTATGATTCAGATTCTTTGGATTTATATCGAACCCATTTGGGTAATTCTATTCCGCCAACCAGAAGGGCGCGTCTAGTCCTCTGGCCCGACTCAGAATCTAATGCGAAAAATTGACAACATTGAGCCTCAAAAAAGCAATTGAGCTCAATGACAAGAAAAATAATTTGCTATCAGTAATCAGCAATGAGTTTTGTGGCTGCAGAAGAAAAGCTATCCTATAAGCACTGAAGCTCAAGCTTGTTTTGATTTGCAAGAGAAGCTCAAACAAATAAATTAGTCTAAGTCTTGCTGAACCTTGAGCCTTTTATTGTTCTTGAATGATTCCTACGTGTCAGCGAATTTGAGCCCTAGAATCTTCTTCCTATTGTGTTATGGTATCTAATACTGTAGACGCATCATGACGGTTCTCTTTCTTGCCATCTTTTCGTATCTCTTGCAACATTGGCTAACTGTTTTTCACCTTTAACTCTAAATTTCTCCATTATCCAATTTCAGTCTCCAAGATATTCTTCCCTATCCCTCCTTCTCTTCCCAATTCATGCCTAACAAATCTCCAGTCTCCTGATAGTTGTCAAAAGTTGTCTTTCTCAGGGCCGGATGCAGGGGTTTGCACTAGTTGCACGGAAGACTGTGAAAGTGTCCGATCGAAGTTTTCTTGCAGTCAATCGCTCACTTTTTTGCAGAATTATGATATGCACCTCTTCACCACTAGCTGTACCTATCAAAATCTCTATGCTATAACAAGAAACTTCACAACTTCCTTCCTAGGACAACTTTGCGTCATGAGGTTTGTGCAACCTTGGTACTTATCATCGGGCGCACAAACTTTCATGGTTGCACCAATCCTGTCATTTGATTGGTCAAGGGCAGGGTTATATTTGCATAATAATTGATAGTGCAACCAAAATGTCATACTCAAAAATTATCGTTTTCTCAGAGTAAATTGCCTGTACTGTTTCTTACCACATAGTTGCCTTATTTCCTTCCTTGCAGTCGTCTTGTGAACACACAACAATGCTACGCAGCCCTTAATAACTAAGCCCAGTAATTTCTTGTAGTGGGTGGAAAAAGTGTAACTGTCAACATAAAGCCTGTATCCGCCCCTGGTCTTTCTGATCCTACCTTTTCCAACACTACTTCATTAGTCAATTTTTCTGTCCATGATATCCTCATTATCTTTCTCCAGAACCACATTTCTGTCGCCTTCAGCTTTTGTTCCATACAGTAGCGGTATTAAGAGGCCAGGGGGCCATGGCGCCTAGCCCCGCGCATTTATTGGGAGCGACAGTACAAGGCTGTTCACAGCAAAAGTCGTGGAGGCCTTCAATCTATAAGAACGCTGAAAAGCATTCTCCCTCAATGCTCATCAAGCAATGCATATCGAGCCCTAATTGAAAGTCACATCCGGTATGCTGATGTAATCTGGGGTAGTTTATCAAACACAAAAATAGAATTTCTTCAACGTCTCCATGACAGAGCATTTTCTATCATTCATACGTCCAGGATAAAAGATTACAGGACACCAAAATTTCTATCAGTTAAACAGCTTGTTATATTTGATCGAGCCGTTTATGGTTTATAAGATCTTTTATAAGCTGTGCCCAGAAAATCTATGGAACAAGTTCAATCTAAGGTCACACCACTCCAGATACAACACACGATTCTGTAGAAATATCCAGATTCCTAAGTATAATCTAGGGTATGCAAAGAAAGGATTTTCATACTCAGCTCTTAAAACCTGGAATGAAATCCCCTTGAGCACTAGGGAACTTCCCACGCATTTTCACTTCAAAAAGCAACTGAAAATGTATTTGATGAGCTGACAATAAATCAAACACGACCCCCTGGAAGAACAGCCTAAGGTATATTCTACTTTTTGTTATTGCAACTAAACCATTATCACAATGATGTATTACTAAGTTTATTTTAGTTCTGATGAAGGATAACTCGCGCAGAAGTGCGTTAATATTGTAAAACAATTCGAAGCTTTACAGTAAAGTCAAATCAGTATGGAACATCAAAATAACAATGAAAAACAACAACGCACATTAATAACAATTAAGGGTAAACTTTTTTATACATATAAATGTTCCAGTTCGAAATGTTCAAATCTACAACGGCAAACAACTTCAGGTCACTGGCTTCCACACGATAAGTTACAAACTCTACTCAAATCTACGGCGAACGGCAACTATAAACTCACGGCGACTTACACGACTACTTTGCACGGCAACTGCAACACGACTGACTCAACAAACAGGTACAGATACTGATATCACATAAGCAACAAACTCACAATAGAAATTATTTTAAACACAGAGATGATGACAAAAGCGAGGGTGATAGAACGACATGAACAGTGGATGACTACAAAGAACAGGAATTAACAGAAATGAATGACACACTACACAGCTTCCTGTAATTAAGAAACAAAAGACAAAACTAGTGCTCTAACAATATGAATATTATTTTGATAACCTAGAAGGGGCCCTGGGTCTGAGAAAAATTGAAAAGAAATCACAGGAAAACATGTACATACTTCAAACAAGGGCTCCGCAGATGATGTCGGTCCCCGGCCCCTAACTCAACTGCTACTACCTACAAAAGGCGTACTCCTGTATATCATAAAATGCTAAATATCATGTGATAATAAATGGTACGATAAGTGGCATGGTAAAATGTTCCAGAACATTCTAAAAGTTCTTAACTTAAGAATACTGCGCATGACTATGGAATGCATGTGATGCAATGCTAGGGGTATTACCCAACAACTGTTGCCACATCTCATGCAGCGTGGCTGCCTTTTGACCAACTTTCTTGTATATTTGAGAATACTGAGCACCAAAATCATAGACTCTTAGGCCGCGAATAAGCATCCCACCGCTTATTTTTTTCGACAAATTTTCCAACCCCCCGCTCTTGTTAAGGCCCCCGCTAATTACATTTTCGATTTTTCTATGAGAAACCTGCTAAAAATTGTTACTTTTGTTGAGTTACCCAAATAATGCATGAGATGTATGTGGCAAGATTCCGAAAAGTATTTACTTGAAGTGATGTAAAGTGGAGTTTTTTGTGTTTGTGCTGTTTGTTGCACAGTTAGCCCAAACTTCCGACCCACTCCGCTTATTCCGACCCTTTCCGCTAATTTCTATTGCGTGTACGCCAAAAGCGAACAGATGGCCGATCTATGAGCGAGCGGCTCCTTTCATACGCGGTTAAGTACTTTTTTGCATTTCTATGCAGTGAGGTGCTAATTCGCTTAACTGTCAAAGCATCGGTAGGCACGGGTGATTTCTAAAAATTTTAACAAGGGGGCTCTAGGTACAATGTCAGAAATTGGGTGTGGCCCATTTGCAGATAAACCCATATTTTTTAAAATGGAGACAAGAGAATTTAGTCTAATTGTGATATAATTTAGCCATCATCTACAAAGATCTCAATAGCCAAATTGTAGTGAGGAAATTCATCATAGCTATACCACACAGAACATTGGAAGTAAGGTCACTGCGCTTTGAAAAGCAAGATTGATACAACAATTTAGGGGGGACTGAGCCCCCAAAACAAGGGGCCCCGCCCCCTCTGAACCCCCTAGAAATCACCACTGTCTGTAGACATGCAAGTTTAAGCCTGTAGTGTATTTGGGCCCAATGTGTTTCGTTGTAAATCTCTTTCTTCTCCTTCCTGATGCAAACAGAAATCCAGAAGGTACACTAGGTATGAAACAACGTTGTTTTTTAGCCAATTCGCGTTAATTTGGTCCGCATTAGTTTTGTTCGTGCTATTTTACGTGTCGCTTTAATTTCGTGTAGTGCTGTAAGAAGCGTGTATTTATTGACCAGAGGGCGGGATCTTTTCAGCTGAGAGAGCCAAAACCTTTATAGCCTCATATTTTGGAATGCATTTGCACGAGAACCATACAGTAAATTGTTTGCAGTAAATGCGACAGAATACATTTATTATTTTGATAAGCCCCCTTTTAAAGCGAATGTCAGCGGCACCACCAGCGATGCCAACAACTTTAAATTTGTGAGCCAGAGAGCCAGCTTGGCAACTTGCCTACGAATCTCTCGTGAGCTGTGAGAACAGAATGTTAATATGTACAGAACAACGTGGCAAAAAAGGTAAATAGAGATAAAAACAACGTGTATATATGAAAATCTATAGAATCAATGCGATCGTCGATAGTGTGCTTAGCTTCAAAGCCTCAATTCAATTCATGAATACAAAGCACTGAGATCAATCATACAAACACGCAAACGCTAAGACACCAGCTTAGTATCGATTTATGTTAAGTTAGTAGTCCAACAACCGTGGAAAACTGCTACAAAGCTTGGTTTGCTGACATTATTTAACGATGTAGGTGTGTAGCACAAGAAAAGTTAAGGGACGCTTCCATAAAGGCATAGTTGTATAGATGTGCCACATGTACCCAGATATAATAACATACGTGTATGATTACTACGTGGAGCAATGGGCCTAAATTGATTACATTTGCTTACTTGATGTAGTTACAGGGCAGGTAGAACCTTGCTGTGAAAATGAATATTCGACGATGGAAGCCTCTTGTGCTGTTTGTTCTCATATGCTTTGCAGTGGCCTTTTTACTTATGAAAAGAAGACAGCGTTTTGAAGGTACGTATCATACTTTGACTCACTGTCAACACCTTTCTACTTGGTTCAGTTCATGTTGATTTTTGAACTCAACTAAGCATGCACCTTAAGAATACGTTAACAAAGTTGATGCAACTATGCTTACAACAAATAAACATATGAGTAGCCTAATGTAAGATAGGTAAATATCAAGCAGTGAAAATTGTACTGAGTTAGGCCTACTTAAGGAGGAACTCGCTCTCTCTCTCCATAGTTCAGTTCTGTTATTGATTTTAAATTCCGCTACATACAAGTCAATTAAATAATTGCATTACAAGAGGAAAGAAAATAAAACTAAGTGATTGCAGTTCAAGAGGGAAAAGCACAAAGTGTAAAGAATATAATTATATAGTATTGTTTCACCAATCTATTTTGTTGGGATTTGTTGCTTTCATGGTCATCACTGAATTTTCAGTAGATTCTCCCACAAACCACACCATTGGTTGAACTAGTATCAATAAGTAATTAACCTGCTCTTTAAACAAGTAAAGGCAAATAAGACACTTGTGATTTTGAGATATTTTTATGAAGATATTTATATCCATTTATTAAAATTGTACTGAAATGAATAGATAAAGCTGTGAATAAGATATGATAACAATAGTAGACACACTTTCATTCAATTCCCATTGTGAATAACACTTATTGCGATAGTCACTAGATAGTATAGTTGATGAACTCATATTGGTAAGAAAATGATACTTTATGAATGGTGGAAATGAGTGGATACTGCAATCTGACAGCTAAATTATACGATGGAATCCATAGATTGATTTTGAAGAACACTTCAGTCCATGGCCTGGGTAGCATGCATGGTTTGGGAGCATCATTTTCCATGTGTGCAATTCTCCGCATGAGTGATAGCTCTGAATTATTTGGAACTGCATGTGTGATGCAAGTTTTATGTTCATATTTGGCATGTGCAATTGCATGCTGGGTTGTATTGTTCTTGCTGTGGTTTTTTATACCTATGTGGGTGTGAGTATGTGTGATTGTATGTCTTTGAGTATGAACTGATGCTTAAAAGTTCAAACCAGAGGCAATCAGAGTCAAAATTTTGACTAAGGATCCAATTCTGCTCTTAAAAAAGTGCCTCCTGACCTGTTTTTGTTGTAAAACAAATTTGCAACTCTGACACCAATTAGACTCATGTTTTGCTTGCTTTTCCTTAGCATAAGCAAAATTCAATCTAAACGTGACACTTCAGTTCAGTTTTCATTTCAATTTCTACTACATACAGTCAAATCAGAAATAAAACAAAACAAATGACAACATAAAAACAATCTAAATGTAACTAAAATGTAAATGCATAAATTAGCAAGTTCCTCTCCTTGATTAGTATGTCTCTCCTTGATTAGTATGTCCATTATATATTACAATTTAAAGAAAATCACAAGTGAATGGTTGAAAAATAAATGTGCCCTTGGGTACCACTATGTAACCTAAGAGCATCTCAAATATTAGTTTGCTAATTACTAGTGAAGAACTACCATAGCAAAGCTTCAGCTCCTGGTTGACATTTTCTATGCAATCACACCTCTGCCTTCTGTTCTAGCCACAATGGCTAAGCTCTAGGCCCAACTCTGGCTCCTCTGGTTCTTGATCACCTCTAGTTCAAAGTAACTCTTCCTTTACTGCAAGTCCTTAGAGTTTCAAAGCAACTCAGCTCCACCCTTATAAATTTATAAATAGAAAGTACTTGGGGACCACTCATTATTTATGCCTCAGGTTGGGGCTGAAGAGAAATAGGCTGGGTAAATGATTTTTCAGGCAACTTTATGGTTGGGTACATCATCTTTTTGTCTTGGTAAAGATTGGCTAGCATACTTTTAATAGCTCTATATTAGTTGGTTAACTATTATTTTTATAGTGCACAAGGTTGGGTAACAAAAATAATTACCCAAATAAAAATTTCTCTGCAGTCCCAACCTGAGGCATAAATAATGAAGGATCCCTTACCACAAGAAACCCCCTTAAGTGACTTTCAATGCCAACCAAAACAGAAAGTAAAAAGCAACCTTGACTGAATCTCTGTTTTTTATGCATGGCATTGCCACATCTAAAGTTAGGCATCATCCATAAATGGTATCCGTAATTTTCCAATTTTTCACCCCCCCCTTCCATGCCTGTGTACTTGTACCAAAAAAGTGCCTTGTTTAGTAGTCCCTTCCCATGCAAACACAATTTGCATTTACTGACAAGCAGGCCTCATAAAATATATTTCGTGCTTCTGAGCACTGATCTGGGGTAAAATGTGCCTGTAGAAAATATTTTTTGTCATATATGTCCAATACAGATTTGTATTAAAGTATCTGCAAACTTTGAAGTATGGTATTTTGTGCCTGCGAATGATGCTCAAAGGCTCAGATAGATTAATGAGCTCTGCTGGCAAGTAAAGCACGCAGCCACTACAGTAAGGAATGTTTGCTTACGACTAGAAAACCCTCCCCCTGTCTGGTTTTGCTATCCATTCTTTATCTTAGGTTTGGATATCCTTTATGGGTGGCCCTGTATAGAGTTTGCCAAAAGTGATAATAAGGATATTAGTAGCTAAACTGATGCTGATGTGATCAGGCTTCATAGGATTAATTATACCCCTTGCTTTCATCTTTCTAGGATATGTTATGACAAAGAAGAAGTTAGAGGACCTACAACCAGTCCTAGATGCAAAAGTTGATGATCTTAAAAGGAAACTGAATGATGTTGAATATATTAGCTCATCTATATCACAAGAACTTGCATCCTTGAATACTGCTGTACAAAAAGTTTTGCCTGCAAATAAAACACAGACTGTTCTATCATTTCCTGGAATATATAATCTTATGCCACATCTAGTTACTAAACCTCATGGACTCAATCCAGAGATACACATTGGAGCAAAGAAAGGGAGAAAAGGTATGCATATACTATTTTGGGATGTTATGTTTTTACTGTATTCTTCATTTTAGCTGTTTGTAGAAGTCCATGACTGAAGATTTTATAATTTTTATTTTTTCATAATGATGGGAATGGTTGCTAGATCTGTCCTGATTTACAATTCATTCATTAGAAAGAGTCATAGTTGCAGTCCATGCCCTGAGACACGTGCAATCACATGTGTGTGTCCACACACATGCAAAATCTCCGCATGAGGGAAAAACCACCCATGCCAACATCATTATTAACTGTGCAATTGCACATACCAAATCTGAACTATGTTGTTGCAACTGCAACACTAGTGACTGTCACTTTTTGCTTTCATAACTCTGTTCTATCCTGTTTTTATCCTAAATGAAATATTTGATATTCTTCAGCTACAAGAAACTCTCTTTTACGGATACACAAATCTTGGATCGCACATGCAAATCCAAATAAGTAAGAGCAATTACTTGTGCAAATGAGGGTGCACATGTGAATTGATGCTCATGCACCAATTTCTTCCGGGCATGGACTGTAGTTGTTGTGAAAAGTCCATCAAAAGTATTAATAGTAGTAGAGAAGATACTGATCATGATGTCAATGTTGTTTATCAGAATGATTGTCATTATCATGAAAATTCTATTGATTACCTACGTTGTGATTCAGGGAATGATAAGGACAAGCTTTTTAAATTATGGATGTCAGGAATATCTACAAGGATATCAGCTAGCCTAGCTGCATTACCAAGAGCACATTTAGCAGCAGATCTAAATGCTATTATATAAATTATATAGAAGGAGTTATTGACAAGGTAGAAATAGGTGTTGTTCTGCTTCATTTGTGAAGTCAAGTAGGATTTTGACCATCAGCTATGCATCACCTGACATGCATAGATATGATTAGCCTGTTGCCCACAATTTAGCTGTGTCAATATACAATCATGCTCACATGCTATTGAGTGATTTTGCTATACTGATTTATTAGCACAAGCTGGTACCTGCATTTTTTAATATCTAGCTTTCATTGGTGAAGTAAGAGCTACCATTGCTGTACTATGAATTTGCCACAAGTTTAGATACCTGTTGATTTGACCACCTCATTTATATAAGCAATTCATCAATGAACCATGAACTTGTGAAAAAAGTTTTATCTCTTAATTAAGCCTCCTTTTTGATTGCTTTAGCAAACAAGTTGAGAGGGAGTAACTTTGATTCCTTAAAAATTGTTTTCTATAGCAATGTAGTAGAGTTGAAGTAGGATATTGGGGAACAGGTTTTTAATTATGGAACCACCCATAAAGGATGTTCACACCTTCTGGGGAGGAGGCTAGCAAAAATAGAGGCAAAAGTTAACTTGGGGAAATGGGAGTTTAAGCCCAAACAAACATAATCTTTGCAGTGGATACATGTTTTACTTATCAGTACATGCATTTTTGTGTCTACATGGATAGGATTTGCTGTTAAACAAAAATAAGACATTCATGAAAAAGGAAATGGGGAGGTGGTAAAACTTGGCAAAATGTTGCAGATTTCCTCTATGTATGGCCATTATATTAGATCTAAATAAAGAAGTCAAATACAATTAACAGATTTAATTTCTAAATCAAAAGTGTAGTGAAATTTGAAAAGTTGAAGATAGATCTCTATTTGTTGTAAAGTGCATACACAGTGTGTAGGCAGGGGTAGATCCAGAGCTGGACTTTGGGGGCCCTTCATTGCCTTTTAATGTGAGAAGTTGTTTAACACTATTGTTTGCTATAGGAAATATTACAGTTTGGAGGAGGCCACACCCCCCACTGGATTTGCCCCTGTTTGTAAGTATCTGCTGTAGGAACTAGGTGACTTTGTATGTTTTCCCCACTGTAGATGGGACAATGAAGTATGTAGTAGTTGTAGTTTGAATTTTTGATAGATTAAAAAAGATCTAGCTTTATTTCACTTCCCTTCACTGTTGCTTTTTTGTTATTAGGTAGCATTCATCACATAACGTGGCAGAGCAAGAAGAAATTTAACCCCCCCCCCACCTCCTGCATGATACCACAAAATTTTCATTTCGTAAATATAGACTAACTGGGTACAGACCAGAATTAACAGATTTAATTTTAAAATATTAAAATCATCAAAGGATGCATTGTTGCATAGGATTTTATCATTGTCTTGTAGTTGCAGTTGCATTTGGCATTCCATCTATAGCCAGAGAAAGGCAATCATATTTGCTTGGCACTCTTCGATCATTGCTGCATGGCTTGTCTGAAGAGGATAAAGCTGATGTAGTTCTGGTTGTTTTTATTGGTGATGTAAGCATCCTCTTTATATTTCAAATGTTTGCTTTATTTCCATATATTCATTTGATATATTTAATTATGAGCATTGTATAACGTATTAAGCCTATTTTGGACCGGAGTGCGTATATTTGTACATTTGTACTCTTCAATCCGAAGTAGATACCCCCTCAGACTGCATCTGACAAAAATGCATCCCAGGACATTTTTGTTGCAGCCCCCCCAAAGTATATTGTTCTATGCCAAGATAGCATTGTTAAATCTAGACCCAGAGTTTGCGTCAGTAGATGATCTTCAGAAAAGAGAGTAATAGCCATCATAGGCAGCATCGCTGTGAGGGAGTAGAAGGGCAAATTACATTACTATCCCAAACTCTAGGGGCCTCATAGCTCTCAATGCTTCAAGTTCTGCGGAGCCTCATAAGTAAGACCAGTAGTAATTTTCCAAAGTTAGTTACCAGGGCCTCAAAATTTTATACTCGCTTTGCTCAAAGCGGGAGCCTCTTTTTCCCATTTGCTGCAGGGCCTCTAAGATCTCTCTTCAGCCATGATCAGAGGTATTCACAATGCAAATGAAGATCGTATCATTGATGAAAGAGGGCGATGGAAACGTTGTTGTATGTATCAAAGCATGTAGTAGAGGCACTAACAATCCATGCCTGGAAGAAATTGGTGTTCGAGCATCAACTCGCACGCGCACCCTTCTCCGCACGAGCGATTGCTCCTAATTTCCCGAAGTTGCATGTGCGATCTAAACTCTTGTGTATCCAAAATACAGGCATGATAAAAAGTAGAGTATCCTACAGTTGTAGTGGATCCATGTCTCATTTAGTATAGAACATGATAAAGCAAATAAGGAAATGGTGACACTTATCAGTGTTGCAGTTGTAACAACGAAGTTCATATGTGGCACTTGCGATCGCATATTGGATAGTGGTGTTGGCACTGGCAATCTTTCGCTCGTGCTGGGGGAGTTTGCATGTGTGGACACGTGCACGTGCGATCGCACATGTCTCCAGGCATTGACTGTTCTAAGCCAATATCATTTATTTTCTTTTTTCCAGCCTCCTACGGTTGCCGCGAAACGAGTGGACGAAGTGAAAGCGAAATTTCCAATGGCCATTGAGGAAGGCATCCTGGAGATCATTGTTCCACACCCGGATTTTTATCCAGACATGTCAAATCTACCTTTGTCATTTAACGATCCGCCAGAGAGAGTTCGATGGAGAACAAAACAGAACCTTGATTACTCCTATCTGATGATGTATGCTTACAGCAAAGCTCGATTTTATTGTCAGTTGGAAGATGACATCGTAGCAACCATGTCCTATGCTAGCACTATTCATACTTTCGCTCTGCAACAAGAAACAAATGAATGGTTCATGCTGGAGTTCTCATCTTTAGGCTTTATAGGTAGTTGTTCTTAATGTTTTGATTTGATGGTACGTAGGGTGTCTGCCCAATCAGGAAATTCAGAGAAAAATCAGTAAAGTGGGTTTTTCTTGATA
>WIPJ01000194.1:0-54399 GCA_018155075.1 Cassiopea andromeda
ATATATATATATATATATATATATATGTACAACGAATAGAGATCTAATACCTCCTGTAGTCCCATTTCGTAATGTAATACCTCCTGTAGATTTTTTTGTATTGTAGTATTTATAGTAATCTTCAAGAGAATATTTTAGCTAAATAAATATGACTTGATACTAGACTGAGTCCTCGAAACGACTTTAGAAGTGTAGGCGCCTGATTAAACTGGCTCACCAAGATCGGAGACAAGCTCTAAGTTATGCTGCCCCTGTAGTATATTTAGACAACAAATTGCAAAGCATGTGATTAATAAAGTAACTCCTCAAATTAGCCCCCCTGGGAACTTATTCATTGGTTTTTGTTTTTCTGCATGGTGCATATTCAAGGAAACTTAGCAAGTTCTTTTTGTAACTGATTATATTCCATTTGGAATCTCTCTACCAATAAGCTATTTCTATGGATTAACTTTAAAATTAAGATGACGACAACAAAAGAGGCATGTTTGATCGCTGCCATATCAGCGACAGATTTGTATTCATATTGCTAAGCGACATATACCTGATATATACCATAATCATTGAGAAATTCATGTTTGAGCGAAATATTCTATTGTATATGAGTCTGTCGCTGATATGACACTGATCAAGAATTCCTATTTTGTCTTCGTCTTAGTTGTAAAGTTTAAACTATTTCATTGATACTGGAAATACAACAACCAGACGTTACTAATGAGAAAGCGATCTTTAATTTAGTGATGAACGCTTTTTCATTGATAACTCAATGAAGTACACTCGAGATCCCTGAGAAGTCAATAAGTGT
Organism: Cassiopea andromeda; assembly: GCA_018155075.1. Lineage (NCBI taxonomy): Eukaryota > Metazoa > Cnidaria > Scyphozoa > Rhizostomeae > Cassiopeidae > Cassiopea > Cassiopea andromeda. The sequence goes on from WIPJ01000194.1 coordinate 803, forward strand.
GGTCGTAATCTTGATTTTCGCTCCAAATAGTACAAAATTTTTTCTGTTTGGAATGTTTCTGAGGGGCACTTTGGGATCTCAACAGCCGGGGGGCCCTTAGCAGTTGTCCTAGCCAGTTGGCTTTTTTTATGGGGGGGCATTTTGAGGTCCTGCAGTATTGCAGTTAAGTTTTTATTGTACATTTGTAGGCTAGATTTAGTATGTTTAGAATTCTATAATTGATATGAAACCCAGACCTTTCAATGAGTAAATCAGACGCGTGCTGCTGATTGCGAGGGTAGACTCATTTGCGTGCGCTGTTTTCGAATACAATTGTTGTCAATTAACAGAAAATATTGATAAAAACCATAAAATTTCTGAATAAAGGCGTAATTATAGGTAATTATGTCATACTTAGAACTCGTTGTTCCTCAGCAAGAACATCAAATTCCTTGGCCCCTTTTACACTTTACCGGCTTCTATCGTCGCGTTGCGTCATGGAATGATCTCTGTCGGATAGGGCAGTCGTTTATACTATATTGGATAGCATCACAACAATACAGCGTGACTATCATATCACCTACAGAGCAAAGTGACTTTCCCTCTAATTTGCAGAGCATCTCCCACCGGATAGCTTTTGCATGGTGTAAATGGTGCCCTCTGTCCGATAGAAAAATCGCAGCACGACGATAGCTATCCGGTATAGTGTAAAGGGGGCCCTTATCACTTTCGATTTCCTCCTCACCTTCAAAATTTACTTTCAATAAGAAACTATTTTAAGGATAAGGGACATTCAGTAGCTCAGCGTAGTAACTTAATTGTGAAGTATTTTAGTGACCAAGGCATTGATTATGAGCTTCCCATTATACTTTAATGAATGGTCTATGAATTTCGTCTCTCACTATCAATGAAAACAATGAATTTTCGTGCGTGGCAAATCGAGCCCGTGGGACGTGCTGGACGCGTGTCTGCGCGCTCGCGAGCGATCGTGCGTGTCTCATTTGAAAGGCCTGATGAATCCACCCTCTCTGTTTCCTAGTTCATCTCTTGTCGACTGTGTTTATTTTAATTTGCCTATAGAGGCTTCTTCGTTAGCATCTTTTTCACGTATGATAGACCCCAATCAGATTCTTGTCAACGGTTACGTCGAACAAGATGTTTGTGTCAAATAATGGTTTTATATGCCACCTTTTTCTTCATTCATTTAGAGTGCAATATTTCCATTTTCTTCCTCTTACGTATTCATTTCATGCTTTCTCTTTCATTTCCATACCGCTTCTCCTTACAACTCCATGACTAACCACATTACACTATATTTGACGCCATAGCCTCAATTTCATCCTTTTTCGGAAATACATTTAGAATATGACTAGTTGTTTTTCTAGTTATCTTCAACGTCACGTTAGTTGTTTTTCTTCTTAAACGTCTAATATTCATGCCATTAGTATCTTAGTCACTTTCCTGTTATTCTTAATTTTGATTGGTCTATATTTTATTTTCGTCATTGCAAATCTTTATTTAAACGCCTTAAGTTAGTACATTTAGTAGTCTGTACCGTATCGTATCGTAGCATGTAGCCGATCTGTCTGATTGCAATTAAACACTTGTAATTCATATTACTCGTTGTTTCTTGCTTTGAGTTACCTGGCATCACATATAGAAGCATATTTAATGGTTTTAAGTGTACTTGAAAGAGGCTCTCTTTATCATCATTCTTGTAATACGTATTAAAATTCTATGTTTAAAGATTTGCATCAAAGATAAGTGGTAAAAAGTTGATAAATATTATGTCGTATTTTTGTCACAATGAAGCAATGTGCCCTCTTTTATTTTGTTTGCAGTAACTCACAAAGCAAATAAAGAAAGTCTTATACAAATTTTTAGAGTTCAGAAATCATCAAGCCTTCCTCTAACTCTTTTTGTAAAGCCTTCCTCACTAGATAAAATTAAACCGTTGATTTTTCCCACATAATACCGCCTAAGCTGGATAAAATCAAAATTTTCTTGAAATTCGATTATTTATAAAATTGTTTTCTTCCTCAAAATTTAGGTAAACTGTCTTTATTATGAATCCTGGTTAGTTTTCGTAGCGTAAACAGGTCACAAGCCCCCTTTCACCAAGAGCTAAATAGTGTAATTGGTAACTGCGTCACAGCGAACGTGCGACAATTCTCTTTGTGGTCAAGCCCTCTAAAACGTAGGGAAAACATTACATTGATCATTAATCTCCAGTTCAGGGGTGTTAAACTCAAAGTCGCAGTGGGCCAAAACTAAACAGTGAAGTAAAGTCACGGGCCAAACTCAATATTCATTGAAAAAATAACTTCAATTGATATCTAATGTTTAACCTTTTCGTATAGAAACAAGCTTCAACTTTGCTCAGACACAAAATCTGGAGCAACCAAATCTTGATATTACAAACACATAAGAAATGACATTTGAAATAAAAGATGTAGCATAAACCATGGGCCAGCTTTAATGAACATTTGATATGATCACACGGATAAATTGTGATTGCATTTCGGGCCAAAATTGAACCGAGGGCCAAAATACATGTTCTCTAGTTTGAGAGGAATTGGATGCTATTATTAGAATATGTTTTAATTGGATGCTACCACAAGTACATTAAAGCCTATATCAGCTATCCATATATGTTTCAATTTGACTTGATGCTTCTTTATTGTTAGAATATTTGCCAAAATACCCCTTTCATGTTAATCAGCAGCCTTATCGCCAGACTTGCAATCCATGCATGTAAATGAATTCTTTAGCCAGAAGCTGGGGTAGATTTGCTTGTGCATTTATATAGATCTCCCTGTTTTAAGCAACAATAAACCAAGATAAACGAAAGTTTGTCATATCCATTGTGCCACAAACAAGATCAGTTAATGGACCAAGAGCTCTCCTTCGATAGGCATTTTATCTGAAGTTACTCAGTGGTTCTTCTGTGGACAGGAGTGTTCAGGGAGGAGGTTGACAACTGGCCAAAATGTGCGGACATCAATTATGAATGACCCCTAAGGTGCTATCATTAAATGAAGTACGTTAGCAAAACTGGCAATTGGTAAGCAAAACTGAAATAAGTTCTCACCTACATATCTCTACATTTCCTCTCGAATTGCTGTATAGCCAGTTGGTACGACTTGATTCAGAGCAATTTTATTAATCTATTCTTGAAGGGTATACTATCTCATCACCTACAATTACTGGTATAGGCCTGGATTTACTGGACGCGAAAGAATGGTTACAATCACGACATAGGACAACATTTGATACAGCGTACAAGGCGCATTTTCTATTTGAAGTCTTCAAAGCAATGTCTGCAGAACTATCTTTCATATTAACGAAAGTAACGAAAGTAATGGTCTTGAAATAAGGGGCGAAATTCTCAAACTCAGACACTTGACTGCATGAACCTGAAACTGCGAAAGTTACCAAAGTCCAGCCATTTCCGTTGATCAATAATTGTGTTGGAACAATGGACTATTTGCATTAGTATTCTTTGTTATGGTAATTGTAAAGTTTGAGGGAGGAGCGGAAGTGAGAGGAATGTGAGAAGGGAAGAACGTAATCAGATAGATGGCGATAGAGAAAGAGAGACGGAGATAGTGAGGTAAACTGTATTTACTTCAAAGCTCGAAAGTTACGTCAGGGACGTTTTGTAGGTAGCTGTTAGAGGGCTTTGTTCGTTGTTTTGATTCACTTATTGCTTGGATTTGTATATAGATTTAGAGCCTTGTAGCGTAATGGTTTGTTAGGTTTTGTTATGTTGTCTAGTCGGTAGGCCTAAGAAGGATAATTTTGATAGATTGTCAAGAACTAGGTGGGGAATTGAGTGGCTATACACAGGAAGTAGGATTAAACCCCAATAATAATCACAGGAAAGTGAAACAATTGAATTTCTTGCCAGGAAAGTCAGAGGATATTCTTTTATCACTCTGCTTTGCTATCATCCTCCCTTGAGCATTGGAGCTAGTGAGGTAAGAGCGTATCACACAAGAAAGGTAACCATGACGACCCTGCCAACTTCAGACCTATCACTTTACAATCTGTCCCTTTAAAAATATTTACCTCATGTCTACGCGATTCAATATTTTCTTTCCTCAAACAAAATGGTTTTGTCGAACAACGGATTCAGAAAGCATTTTCCCATGGTGTCTCCGCTGTTCTAGAACATACGTCAATGATGGGCCATGTGATTAATAGGGCTCGTTTGAAACAACTCTCTGTAGTTATTACTCTCTTGAACCTTAAGAATGCTTTTGGAGAGGTTCACCACAACTTGATTAACAGTGTTCTGTCATATCACCATATTCCTCAACCTGTTCAGCTACTCATTGCAAATCTTTATACAGGTTTTCACTCATCCATCATTTCTGATTGTTTAACTACTCCGGCTATTCCCTTTCAGCGTGGAGTGCTGCAGGGTGATTGTCTTAGCCCCCTTTTGTTCAACTTGTGCTTTAACACATTTAAACAATTCATCAAGCAGGAAAAATATACTCACTTAGGTTTTTCTCCACATGATGCAAGTGACTGCTTGTTCCATCCTATTCACTGGTTCCAATTTGCTGACGACGCAGCAGTTGTGACAAGTGATGAGCGCGAAAACCAGTTGTTATTAAACTGCTTCATCAGATGGTGCCAATGGGCTTACATGCAAGTACGCGTAGACAAATGCATCACATTTGGAATAAAAAAGTTCTCTACTCTATCTCTGCAATTTCAACCAAAACTCCTCGTCAACTCTAAGAGTGTTCCAACTGTCAAGAATGGTGAATCATTCAAATACCTTGGCCATTTCTTCAACTTCGAAATGAATAACAAAGACCATAAATATCTCCTTTTATCTTCACTTCATGACATGCTACAAACAGTCGACTCTTAGCATATTCACCCCAAAAACAAATTGTTACTCTCTCATCGCTATATTCTTTCCAAACTCTCTTGGCATCTAATTGTAGCAGATTTGTCTAAGACATGGGATTTGTGAACATCTTGACAATGTGGTCACAAAATATATTCGCCAGTGGTTAGAACTTCCCATTTCTGCAACACTAAGTGCCATCATCCTCTCACACAATAATTTTGGCCTTTCGTTTCAACTTCCATCTGTTAAGTTTATACAGTGCCAAACTGTCTTACGTTCTGCTCTGAAATCTTCGGAAGACGATGCTATAACAAATCTATGGAAAAGCACCAATTGTGGAACCAACATCCAGTATGACACTTATAAAAATACAAAACATGTCCCAAAAATTGTACGTGCTGATCACGCTGAAAAGCTCCAATCTAAGCTGCCATCTCAAGGCTTCATCATATTATTCCTTCTGGAGAAATCCCTGAAGAGACTCAACTCCTTGTGGTCTAGAGCTCAAAGCAGCCACCCTACTAACATCTTTAATTGATTGCTCTTTCTGCCTTCAGTCCGAATCACTCCTCCATGTTGTTGCTGGATGCAAATCGTATTTAGAACAAGGTCGCTATACATGGAGGCACAATACAGTACTAAAGTTCCTGGCTCAAACATTGCCGTCATTACAACCATCTAAACTATATGTAGATCTACCAGGTTACCTATCGCCATCTATTCTAACTGGTGAAAGTCTTCGCCCTGATATGCTTCTAAGTATAGAAGATAAATGCCTCTATATTATAGAGTTAACAGTCAGCTTTGAAACTAACCTCAAACACATTTCTCAACGAAAGGAGATTAAGTATCAACCTCTCATAAATCAGTTTGAAAACACATACCGTAAAGTAAAGTTTATAAACTTATCAACAAGTTCTCTTGGTATTTTTGGTCAAACATCTTAATCATTTTTTCACATGTGCAAAGAGCTAGTCATTGAAAAACCTCACCTCTACTACATAATTTTTAGCATGAGAAACAAACCATGGACTGACCCAGAACTCCTCTCTTACTGAAACAACATTGTATAAACTATAGCTTTTTTTTATCGTCATTATTATGTTTATTATTGTTTTTTGTAAGCCAGCCAAGTACAGATTGCCTTTTTAGTGAGATTTGCACTTGTAATACATAACGAGATATTATATATGAAGTTTAAAAAAAACAGAAACATAGTGTATTGAACATAATACTGTGAACGTCACACACTTGGGGTGGGTGGGTAGTTTTGAATTTGTGAGAAAATGTGACAGAGGGTGGTTGGGTACCTAAGATGCCAAAATTAATGTGACGTAATATGTGACTTGACCCTAGAGAAACTAGCATCATCACATGTTTTATGTATGCTGTGTTATGATTAATCTATGTTGCAAAAATGTTGATGCATCCTAGACCAGTATTTCTACACTATTTAAGTGCACCCCTCAGAGAGAACAAAAGAGAGGATATACAACTTGGAACTCGAAGAAGTTCAATGGCTGGGACATCAGTCTCCTAGCCAAACCACTTGTACAGTTAGTTGGAATAATGATAAAAGTAATAGCTTTTCAGATGTATGATCTTTCCTACGACCACTCCAAGGAACGCTCGTGCATTAAGGCATCCTGACCTGAAAACATTTGACTACCGAAGTGCGTTCACATGTCTATGATGATCAGTGGCTTGGTGGTAGGGGCGCCGGGGACCAGGGTGCGGCGCCCCCTCAGCTAGAGTTTTGCAAGGGGCTCCTAAATGCTTCAAAGGCGCAATATTACTTCTCAATAGAGAATACTTGGAGTACTGCAAGATAAGACAGTATATTGTTGCGACATAAAATCGTGATGTGCATTAAGAATCATTGTTCATTTCATGTTTTTCACCCTTATCAATATTCTTATGGCTTTCAGAATTAGTTGGCATTTTTTGGTATCATGCTGAACTGAAGGAGTGCTGGAAGCCTGGGGTAGTAGGCCAGGCTAGTATAAGCGTTTTAAGTTTCATAGCTGCTGTATAACACCTAAAATAAATCAGAAAGCCATACAAATATTGGTGGGGATGAAGAAGGTGCACTGAATAATGATTCTAAATTTTCTTAACACTTGCACTTGGTAACAAAATAGTGCATTTTCTTGTAGAACTGCAAATATTATGTCTTCTACAATCTTTACCATTCAAATCAAAGTAAACTTGCATGACAGATAGTTTAATCATTTATTTTGAAGTTGTATGACTTTTTCATCAGCAGCCTCAGCGTACAGTTTTGATTATTCAAATTGCATCCTGTGTATTTTTTATTTCAGAGAGTAATTCCAAAATAGCATTTTCCAGCCATCAGCAAGTTTCAAATTTGAAAGTTACCGATTGTGTCCGAGAGAATGTCTAATGGATTGAAGGTTTTGTGCAACTGCACTTGCACCTAAGCTCTATATATGTACTCAGTATAACAATGATAATCTACGTTTTAATTAAGTTGTCCGTAATCAATTCTAAAACTTTTAAGAGTTGTATTCTTGCACCCTGAGCATGCAGAAAACCTCTCAATCTTCTGATTTTCTAGTCGCTTGCTTTTCCAACCAGATAGAGGGGGGCATACGGGCTGAGTACCCTCCTTGTGAGACACAGCCCACTATGTTACTGATGATGATCATAATGATGGTAGTGGTGTGGGCTCATCATATCACCACACATATATATTTCCATCTTTCTATTTTCAAATTTTACACTAAGACAGCTAACTTCGGCCTAAAGATAGTTCTAAACCGATACAAAAAGTGAATTCTATATCGTATGAATGGGACAGATATTTCGTATTTTTTTACTATAATAGATTTTTACTATTTTAAAATTCTTTTCAAGCTTCATCTCAAAATGCTTGCAGATGTCCCTTTTTTGATTACTTCTCCACTCAAGTGCTGTTGCTATTGTCTTCCACTGTGCTACTGCTGTATATTTAGCGGCTACCATGAATCTCATCTCATGTTTAAGCTTCCAAATTGCCATTGCAGATAGCTGATTGGCTTAAATACCGTCTCGAAAACAACATTCCCTACCGACTATTTTTGGCTGCTTCAGAATACCCCCCTCAACTTAGCCCCACCTTTTATTATGTTTTACAACATAAACCATTAGCGGCTTCATCGCAGAGGTAAAGTAAGAATGTTCAGAATTCATGAATTCCACATGGATTGTACAAGTATGGGCATGCAGTAACCACATACAAAACAGTGGAGATAAACGATAGAAAAATTACATTAGACACAGTTTATGATTTCAATAGGCTCAACAAGATGTCGTATACTCTATTTAAATAATGGTAATCCGATTGAATACACCTTTTGTTACATTTGAATAAATCGCTATGCGGTAATATCATGTACATTCAATGCAGACTATGTGAAAAGAATAATTACTCCTTCATTTCGCTGACTGGAGCTCCTAATGGGAAAGCTGTTTAAGTGAGATTAGAGTCATCCACCAGCAGCAGTAGTTCAAAGTCCTTCTCCTAACAATCATACTGCGTTTGCCCACCTCAATATAAACTCAGTTTGAATCAAGTTTGATTCCGTGAAATTCCTATTTGCGGATATCCTTGTTATTAGTGAAATAAAACTAGATGGCACATTCCTCCTGGTCAATTTTTGATAGAAGTGCTTAAGCCTCCCTTGAGGCATGATTGAAATCAACATGGAGGAGGAATGTTAGTTTTCATACGTGAAGGTATCCCATCTAGAGAATTTAAGTTCGAATTTTCTATAAATTTGGAATGTCTCATTGCAGACATAAATCTGGATAACAAGAAATGGGCTCTGCTAGGTGTTTATCGCCCACCATCATAAGATGAAAGTGGGTTCTACCATGAGCTGGGCAAAGCTATGGATTACTTGAGTAAAACTATTGAAAACTTTCTAATTCTCGGGGATTTCAATAATGAGGAAAATGGCCACGATGGTCCAAAAAAATTAATTAAAACAGTAACGTGTTTTAAATCGGATAAGAATCCTAGAACTATTGACTTCAGACTAATAAATAGAACTAGATACTTCTCTAATACATTCACTACTACAACTGGGATATCTGATTTTCATTTAATGGTGTCAACAGTCTAATACAAAGCTTTAATACAAAGTTTTCATACCCTAAGACAATGATCTAAAATCATATAAAAACTGGTAGATTTTGATTAAACATTGTAGTTTAATTAAACATTGTAGTATAAAATTAGCCAAATTTGAAATCTTTATGATACTTTGAGGACAGAAGTAGACGTTGTAATATTCCCTGATCTAATTGTTTTTGAAAAAGCCATTTTAAAAAGAAGGCATTCTTAATCCCTTCCATTAAGGCAGAACAGGCGTTTGCCCCCACTGCCTCCTTGTTTTGGCACCCCTGATTAAATTTTAACTTTGAATGATTGCCTGTCCTTATGCTTTTAATCTCTCTAGCGGTAACCAATACGAGGGCTGACAATAACGGAATTTGTTTAAAAAAAGTACTTGTTTATTTTACACAACCTTAGAAAGATCTAAAAATCCTCAGTGAAGGCCGCATTATGTTTTTCATTCACAATTTATTGTGTTGAAGTAGGATGGTAAATGGTTGATTGCCCATCTTTGTTCTTGTGGAATGTTTGCTTCTTTGTCTCAGTGTAGCGAAGGGCGTAGAGGACACCGTAGCTCTCTGACTAGCATTCTGTTGAACTTTGAGGCATGTAGACAACGTTTTATTATGACTATGACTTCATTTGCTGTATTGTAGATTTTGGTAAGTAAAATGGACGTTTTGCTTCTTTATCGGCCATGGTTTATAGTTGCTAATTACGTTTGGCTTTAGATGTAGGCCTTCCATTTTGATAGTAGATAGTCAAGAGTTGTTCAAATTGATATAAACTTTATTGTGATTTGCCGATAACCCTATACCGCCATGCTGCTGATTTTGACAATTCATAGAGATTCTCAGTGATGATTTTCTTGCCATGGCAATGTTAAAAAGTGCACTTATAGCATGTCCCAAAATATAGATTCACTTGCCCTTCAAGTTACACCAGGTGGACAACATCATTACAACATCGTAATCAAAATGGCGTCAAAATTTGTGTGGAGTTTTACTACCTGAAAGGAGTACAATGACGATAGAGCTGCCATGATATCATAAGAAATGGCACAGTTATACACAGAATAGTTGAAGTGGCTAAAACGACAGAGTTGCAAGATGAGGATCGAGCTATTGTCAAAATTTAAGTTTGCAAGCTCTTTCGATAAGACTTGAATGTTGCTTTCACCATCAAATGATAGTGGAAGGGTGCCAGTTTGCAGAAGAACCAATTAAAGTGATGATCCACAATGTTTAGCTGAAAAATTCTCAAAGTCAACATCGGTCGACACGTTTTGGGGGATCCGTTGGGCCTAGAAGTCTTGTAAGATGTGTTGCTTGCATCGGACGAACCAATGCAGAAAAGTATATTGAAAGATTGCAGGATATCTTGTTTCAAGGAACCAAAACACTGCTTGGAAAGAAAGTGAGCCATTCATCTATAAACATGCCAATGCAACCCGTCACACATAAATATTTACCAAAATTTACCTGAGTATCCTTAAGTGCAATGCCCTTCCATGGCCAGCGCAGAGTCCCGACTTTAAGATAATTGTAAATGTTCTTTTGCACAAAAAAATCCAAATGAATCCTGATGCACGAGATCCTTCAATGTGCAAGCAACAATTTATTGAAAGAGTTTTTGAGAATGGAGAAAAGTCCCAGTGTTCTTCACAAAAATATTTACACTTCCATTCCAAAACGACTTTTGACCATTGTTACAGCATAAGGCCATTCAACAAAATATTAATTTCTCTACTGCAATGGTGAATACCATTATTTGTTGAATTCTGTCACTTCTAATGATCTCATTGACCATTTTCAAGTCTACTGTATGAATTTGGGTATTCTCATTGATTTGGGGAAGAAGTTTAGGATACAAACCTGACTCTTGCCCACTGCAATTATGTAAATGGTGTCCTATTTGTTTAGGCTTATGTCAGATTAAATTTTCAGTTATATTGTCCCTTACCTTGACAGGATTTGGAAAATGACAATATCTTAATTTTACAACAGAATGCTGACAAATGTTATGTGAAGTTTTGTCTAAAAAATTACAAGTCTGTACTAGCTTCAATAATTATAAGTTGTTTTCCCAATTAACATCAAATTTTCTCTCATCCCTGCAACCTGAGACTCCTTGAAGTTTCTACAACTATTTCAGATGAATATCACATGTGGGCAAAGTGGGGTAAACAGTTGGTTGCCATCCTCTTTGTTAGGATCTCTGGTATGATGAACTTGGATGACTTTTTATTTTGCCTTGTCCTTCTTCTAGATCTGAATCTAGAAAAAGGAAGTTGAATATTGGATTGGCCATCATTGTTGTGGATCACATCTCATCCACCAGCATAGATCAAGAGCTGCTAAAGAAAGAGAATTATATTTTGGTGCATCAATAGTTTCTTGTTGGATGAGTTAAAGGTATGTACTTTTTGATATCATGTGGTAGAAAATGCCAGTACCTTTTAAGACTTGGCTTATTCAGAACTTGCATGTAATATCTGTAGTACAAAAGACACTTACACTGCCCTTAAGAAAGTTTCCGGACATCCTATACCTACATATATAGTATAGTTATTGTCGTAGCATACATATATACTATAATTATTTTTATAGCAATAGACAAACATAAACAGTGCTTTCAAATGGTGGCAAGCATTCGTTCTATATTTTAATGTATTCCAGGGGCATTATGTGCCATTTTCGTGGAGGTTGTACAGAGGCTACAATGACTTGTAGCATTTGACCGACAATCACTTCCCAACTTATTGCTCTGAGCGCTAAATAATGACCCTCCCCCATTTGCTCGCTTTTTTTCTTGGTCCTCATTTGTTTCCTTAGAGGCTTTCACCTGCTTAATATTGAGTTTGAGGTTAATTCAGTCAAATCTGATGATGTACAAATGCATATTTACCGACAACATTGATTGGAGATTGATTTAACTGATTGAAAGAGATTAAATTCCACTCAAATAATCTTCATTGAATGCATATTAGGAAATAGAAAGATATAAACAGCGCGCATTGTTCATATGTAAGAACTGGCTTTCTCTATGGAGATAGTTTGTTTGAAAAGGCTGTAGGACATCTTTTTGTCCGTTTAGAAACCACTGACGTCACCTCTTAAAATTCTGTTATCTTTTATCTCCAGTGCTTTGTATGTGGATACTTGTAGGCAGATACTCTATCTTTGTGCAATGCATAGTTAAATTTTGTATAACAGGAAAAATCCGACAAGAATGCTTACCATATTTTGATCTATCCACTGAATTAGAATGATCTCAATTATAATGCTAGCCCGGCCATGACCTAGCGGTAATGCACTCAACTCAAACCATTAAAGGCACATTAAAGACCTAATATTCACGCTTAAACATCACTCATGTTTTTATCCCTTCCCTGTATTCAAAATATTTATGCTACCCTACCTATCATGACTCATTTTGTGTGGCGTTACCCCCACCACGTTCTCTTCTGCCCCACCCCTTTCATATATAATGACCTCTCCCTTATTCCTGCTACAATTCCCACTTATTAATACGTTGAATACTATTGGCAGGGGGTGTGTGTTAGGTGAGAGCTATGAACTATAGACTATCCATCGTAGCATGCTAAGTCCGATTTGAAGCCTAGCGCACACAGCAGATTTTTATCGTTGATAGAAACAATATCTGAAGTGCTCCTCCATGAAGTATTCTTTTAGCGCTACGTGGAAGTGAATTTTCAGGCCAATTCTCTGCTCTTCTATTGGCTTGCTGAGTCACGTGCTCCATAATTTTTGTTTCCAAACACCGCACACAGCAGATGTTTGTTTTTGGTCCCTTGCTATCAAAAACAAATATCAAACATGCTTAATCTCAAAACTCAGTCACTTGCAATAAATTCGTTAGTTTTCAGGCACCGCACACAGCAGATGTTTTTGATTGAACACAAAAATCGCATGTCATAACGATAAAATCTGCTGTGTGCGCTAGGCTTTAGTGGTATTTTAGCAGTTATGACACTATGTTAACAGCATTTCGATCTCTCATCGGAGGAATATTCCCCTGCTTTCAAAATTTCTGGTGCCAGCCCTGATGATTCAAGCTCTAGAGGTAGGGGTACAATAACTTTTTATCTGGCCCCCTAGTATAAAATGTATCATTCGGCCTTTGAAAACTGCTTTTTACATCATTTCAAATCATAACCACAAGAAGTGCAGTATGAGTTATGTATGTCTGAAGCAGTGACATAAAATACTTTGTTATTCGAACGTACGATCGACAGTGCAAGTCCTCCAAAGAAAGCATTGTCATTCAATTTCACGTCTTTACTCATTCACTAATTTTTTTCATAAAGGAATAAACTTTGGAGGTTCTTTATCAAACTTCGTAACACGGAGAGATCGCTGAAGAAAGCTTCCTTGATACCTTCCACAGGATCCTTGAGGGTATCGCCGATGATTGATTATATAAAGCACGTCCATTTTTACAAGAAGTTCTTTCTTCGAGTCTTGAAACGTTCTCAGCTTTGCTATGATACTTTACTTTAATATCTAAAGCACATAATTTTAGCACAACAGTCCTCCAGGATTTCCACTCACTAGAAGACGTCTACCCCCATAGCTATCAATACGTTGCATTTCAAACACCAATCGGAAACAGTCCATTCTTTTTGGATCCAATGCAACCTAATCCAGAGAGCTTTGGGAAGAAGTTTTTTCATTTTCAGCTAGTAGAAGGGAGAGGAAGGGGAAGTTTATAGATAGTCAAGGAAAGTAAGGTGGAAAATAAATTGAATTCTCTAGTTTTTCCTGCAATGGTTCTCGTCGTTGCTATCATTCTTAAGTTCCATTTCGTTATTGCTTTTGAGCCAAGAGGCATTTTCCATCTTAGATCTATTGCTGAATGAGCACTTAGAACCAGAGCAAGTGCCGCCAGAAATACTGAATTCACCTTTAAAGTTTACTCTGTTTTCTACTCTCTTTACTCTGTTTAAAGTTTACTCTGTTTTAAAGATATACCTATTGCAGCCCCCACCACTTCTCCCTGTCTTAGTTATTTCACTTATTGCAGTTTACGAACCCCTTGTTTACTGCAACTCCTTTGGCTGTAAAGTTTTCTGTAACACTCCCCCCCCCAAATTTTTGCCACCCTCCTTCTCTAAATATCACCAACATGGCATACAACTGACTTTTTGTTTTTTTCTAGATTGAACGCTTAAAATGGAGTCATCTCCCGAGCAGGATAATTTTGTAAAGCTTTCCTATATACTTTTGAACATTGTTGCACAGCATTTGAGAAAATATTTTGTAAAACTGTGGGACATAAAGTATCCAAATGATAAATGGGATGACGTTGCCAAGAGAAATCTCAAGCTCCAGAGCTTGCTTGTAACAAGAGATGGAAGACAGAAGCAGGATGTATACTCTCAAAGGATCCTGAAAGGAGATGAACAGAATTGGGACATTTCAACTTCAATACGTGCTATTTTGGACTCCGGTTTCAAATTGCTAGAAGGTTGCCGGGATCCAGATCAGAGGAACAGTCCGTTACGTGAGAGTGAGGAAATTGAAATTATCAGGCGAATACGTAATGAGGACTATGGTCACCTTCCAAGTATGTCATATTCATTCGATGACTTCATGGACATAATGATAGAAATCAAAAGTGTTGCAAGGCATCTATTTGGTGAAGAGGTCGAGAAGGAAATTTGCAAAATTGAGAAATCTCGAGTCACACAAAGCATGAGAGAGCAAGTGGATAAGCTGCGTCTGGGTACGTCATTACTTATATGTTATTGCCATCTACAATAATTGCCAAAAGTCCCTGCGACATTTTCAAAAAATGATGAAAAATCATAGCTTTCTCAGCATTTCAACCATCACGCCTTGATGTACCCCCCTTCCCCCTAAAGCAATGTTGGTCTGTTCCGGAGACACTTGGCGTTATTGCGCACGAGAAGTTTTTCCGTTACCGCATGTACTTCTCCCAGTAACCAACATTGTTTAGGGAGAGGAGGGGGTGAATGCTCCATTCAGATTAAAAATATACAAAGTGTCCTAGGACTTTTGGCGAGTATTGTACCCTTGATTGCCAATGGCAGAGACAAAACTAAGTGGCTCAATTTGGTGGGTCATAGAATGATAAAATTATGATGGAATTTTCATTTCACTTTTTCATGGCTCTTGTACCCATAAAATTTATAAATACAAATCACTCATTCATTTCTAAATAAAAGGCTACGCCATACTGCAAGATTACTTTTATTCCAGAGGTGTTTGTGCCTGCTAAATATGAATTTTGGTAATCTTTAGTTTGGACACTGATTATGAATCTAAGGTAATCATCTATGATGGGATTCATGTACTCATGTAAAACATGAAGTTCTCACCTTTCTCACCATCCGCCTGAGTAGATAGTTAAACTATCTGTCAGTAGGCCGACCATGCACAAAATGCCTCCAATCTCCTTTCTCTACATAAAGCCTTTCTTCCTCCACTTGATGTAATGTTGTTCCTCTTCTTCTTAGCTTCTCTTCAACACAATCCATCCATCTCTTCCTAGATCTTCCCAATGGTCACCTTCCCATGGGTCTCCATGTCAAATATTCCTTGGGGTACCGATCTTCTGGCATTCTTTTAACATGTCCGAACCACTGCAGTCTCCTTTTCTCAATGAATTGCAACAGTGGAGTCACTCCAAGGTTCTCTCTGATTTTCATATTTCTCACCCTGTCCCTCCTGAAAATACCTCTTATAAGTCTTAATACCCTCATTTCTGCAGCTTGTATCCTAGATTCCGTCTTGGTGGTCAACGCCCATGTTTCGCATCCATATGTCAAAATAGGTCTTAATATCATCGTGTATATTGTAGTTTTGCACTGCCTTGGGTTGTCTCTCTGCTTCAGTAACGGGTAGAGCATGGTCATAGTGTTGTTGTACTTATTTATTCTCATATTTATCTCTCCCTCCTGTTCGTTTCTCTTGTTCAGATGGACACTAAGATATTTGTATTTTTCTACTTGATTTATTTGATTTTCGTCGATAATTAAATCCTGTTCGCAATCTTCTCTGGCCACAACCATAAACTCTGTCTTTCCTGATCCGGTGTTTATTTTTATTTCATTGGTTTTATTCATTTCAGATTATTTTAGGAAATAAAGGAATCTCCTAAAGTGGGTAGAGGATGGCGGTCTGGGGACAGAACTCTCAAAAATGTATTCTAGATACAACTTTCAGACTGCTAGGAAGCGTAGAATCATCTAGTATAGAGCTCTGTGCAAATGACATGGTAGTTTTTGAGCTCGCAAACACTTGGGTTCGTGGTAAAATTCAATTGTTGCCCCAGATTGCACGGCATGGCCTTATAGAACTAGTACCATAACACTCCACAAACGTATGAGCGGTGACCAACTGACGTCATGTAGACAAGTGACTTCACTGTCTTCAATCTCAAGCTATTCTTACAACCAACAAGCTGGAGATAGGAATACGATAACTATGGCCCTCAATGGATCGGGAATTAATGTTTATCCACAGATTACAGGGGCAACACTTTTATGCATTACAACCCTTGCCTCGACCTAATGCCAGCAGTGCAATAACGGCATCTAAAGAAAGTACCCTCTCAATCCACTTTTCTGCAAAATCTCCAGTGCGCAGTCTATCCACTCGTCGTTGCAATTTTACAGGCTATTAAACAGCCGAATTTAAATAGAATTATCTTCCTTCTTAATGTAGACTAGAACGTGAAACACACAATAGCAGGAGGCATTACTTTAAGTATAGATCAGTTCTCTCATAGAGTTCATTGTTGATGACGTAATAAGAATACATTCTTAGAATGTTTATATTGTGACCACATGAAGTGAGAGAGCAGCATAAAATAGACATGTTTTGACAATTTTAGGCCAATATTGCCTCAATGGATAAAATATCACCATTTGACGATCGAATACTTGTCATGCAGACTAATGTATTCTTCTCCTGATTCTAAACATTTAGAACCTGACTCAAAATACAGTGATTTGGTAGGAAGCATGTCAGTATTCAATTGCATATATCTCGGTGATCATTTTTCAGATCTAGCCAAACTTTTTTCGATAGTAGCTATTTGTAAATGCTTTCTCGGAATTTAAAGATGAATTTGAGCCTAATAAACACACATCTTTCAAAGCTATCATCTTTAGGCAGAAGAATTGCTAGACTGCCAAAAAACAACCACCTCTGCAGACTGAAATAAAAAAATTATGCATCTCTGTTGGTTAGGAAATGTCCTGATAGACAGCCTTGTGAAAACTTTGAAATTCCTTCCGCTGTCAGAGCACTTGAAGAGAATACAAGAAGTAATGGGTGTATGCTTGAAGTCCCAATGGTCAAATTGCAAGTTACCTAGTCTAGCTTTCGGTCTCTGGGTGTTAAAACCTACAATGACTTACCAATCCAAAGTCGTTGAACTGATGACCTCTTGATATTTAAAATCTTACTGTAACATTTCTAATAATATCGTTGTTGTTGTTGTTTTTATCATTATTATTCATCTCATGGCGGGCTAAACCACACAGTTTTATTCTGTCATTGCACAATCTTTAATGGTGTCAAGTGTGTGTGCATCACATTTTTAAGATTCCTCAACCAGATGAAGGAGCCCAAAGTGCCACTTAAATTGCAGAAGCACAGTCATCTGCTTTCATCGCAAACATGTGAAAAAGTGCTTGGAAAAATAGCCTTTCAAACATCTGCGAAGCCTATTGTATTTAATAGGATGCAAGGAAAATTCTCGGCAGATTTCTTCTTGTTTGCGTTCCATGGCCAAACGTGTGAGAAAAAATCAAAAAAGTACCCACGATTATAGCCCAATTAACTATTGATAATTCCGTTATTTGACTTATTCCTGTGTTTTCTTCAAGTTTAAAACCAGTATTTTCAATGTGAAAACACTGACTCCTAGGAAATCCACTGTGCATCAGAACGGCATTCACTTGATCGCACAAGGGAATGCTGTAGTATCTGCAATTTTGTACTTGTCTCGTAAATGATGTGAAAAAATTACGAATCGAAGCTTAAAGACCAATTTTTGCGGCACATGTTGATTTGAAAACTTTTATCTTAGCGTGAAGAAAATTACCAGTATTTTCAGTCTGAAGTTTTGAGAAATTTTCTCCTCCTGTATGAGATAAGGCAATAAATGTCCATCGCAGAAGTGCAATTCAAAACAGTTCGTTTGGTTCTAAGAGCATTTTCTTTCAGTTTTTTCATAGTTTTCATAGCCCTTCAACATTTAGCCTGTATCAAGGCCATGTTTATGTTTTTGGAATAAGAAAGAAAGCAATGTCTGGAAGCTCTTCATAGCTAACAGGTATCGTCAAGACTTCGTTCTGCCATTTTGTTGATAGCAATAAATCCGCTGCTGCTAAATAGGGAGGTTTAGATCCAGTACCAGTATGAGTACGAGTACGAGTCCACCCCAGCGTAGCTCAACACTCGGAATCGTACTTCTACTGCAACTTCGTGTGTAATGTGGTGTTATGTGTTTTCAATAAATTGAATTAGGGATTATAAAATGTGGTCTCCTCATTTTGAAGAAGAAGAAGCTTGTGAGATGCCAAAATATTGAACTCCCAAATGTGGAAAACTCTGAAAGAAGTAGAGCAGGAAGGATAAGCGTACTTAGGTATAGTTAATCTGGACAGAATCAAACAGAATGAAATGAGAGAGAAAACAATTAAAGAGTGTAAAAGTAGACTCAGATTGATTTGAAGTCAAGACTAAATGGAAAGAATAAGGTGACAGCTATAAATACATGGGCAGTTGCGGTTTTTAGATATGGAGTAGGGATATTTGACTTGAAAGATTCAACTCAAAACTGTTGACAGAAAAACCAGAAAAACGCTGACAACGTATGGAGCAATGTGCCCCAAAGGGTGATATAGACAGGTTGTACTTAATAAGAAAGGAAGGAGGGAGAGGAATGACCAGTTTAGAGCATGTGGTTAGAGGAAAAGAAAGCAGTTTGTGTCATTATGTTTTTTTACTCAGTAACAACAGCAACTGACATGAATAGAGCCCAGACGGTGCTGTAGCACTATTGGTATGAATAGACTCCAAAAGGTACGGAATAGAGCAATCAGAATAATAACTAACAGTGTGCTTGAGGCTCCTGCTACACCATTATTAACAAGCCTTGGTTTAAGAAATATTGGGGAACTTTGTGAATATTACACAATACTTATAACTTTTAAATCCCTCAATAACCTTGCTCCAAATTGCCTTATAAAAACTTATAATTCAAAGCTTTCAGCATTCTTGTAGAGTACTTAGAAATATGGAAAATGATTTAAAGTTGTAATTGAAAATATAAACTAATAGTGAACAAAAAAGACTTTCTTTCAAAGGAGAAGACTCATGGAATAGTATACCAGTTGATGCTAAATGTGTACCATCCCAGGCATCATTCAAACGTTTTTTGTAATTAGTTAAGTTATACAGACCGGTTTAAGAACTTTAAGATGTAGACTTGTAAGATATGTAATTCTTTTCGTCTTTTTGTAAAGTTTCAGCCTGTCTTGTTTTGTAAAACGACGGCCCGTTGGAAATGAGATACTTGGAAGGTAGAATCTGATAAGTGATATTTCCATTGACTGTTGTTTTATGCTGGAACTATCCTAGTTTAATTTCTCATGCTTTACTTCGCTTGTTCTTTATTAAAATGGTAAGAGAATGACACGAGAAAGACAAAATTTATACTGGGTTTCCAGCTTCGATGGTAGTCCCCCAATGCTGTTTTTATGCCCCCTATAATGCGCTTGTCAAGGGCACACCCCACCCAGCCCCACCCCCCACGACCAGCACACAACTGATGGGAGTGTAGAAGTGGTTGACAGGCTATTTTTGCTGTGACACATAGCTAGTTTATCCTAAAACATAAAGATTAATAGCTAACCTTCTTCCTTTAGTTCACTTATTACTAAAGGAAACAATTTCAACTTCCTGCAGAAAGTTTGTTAAGAAAGTAAATGATTTTCAAATTTCACATTGTCCTTTTCCATTTGTGTCCTTGTGTATATTTTCTTTCCTCCAACCTTGCTTCAAGAACTTGATATAGCTGCTAAAGCTGACAAATAATGAGAGTATAGCTTCAATCTGGTTATGAGAAACTTCCCTCTACCTTATCTGGTTCATAAGCCCAATGGCTATCCCTCTGTTTTTGGTGCTACCCCTATTTTGCCCCAATACCTCTCTCTGGTGTCACCCTGTTTTGCCTGTCTCCCCAAAGATGCAACCCTGGATATGCAACTGATGATGAGCCAATTTTAGCATTCTTTGCTTCAGCTTCCAAACATCCTTCTATAGAATATTCTGTTCTTAGTATGACACAGAGTAGCACTCTCTGAAATGTTTGTGACACCCTAGGGCATCTTTTAGCATTTTCATTACTGGGAGGCTACACCAGGGGTGACTTTTAGGTGATGCCTCATGGGGGTGGAACCCCCCTTGCTAAAAGGTCTCCTCATGTTTGGGGGGCAGAGCCCCCCTAGAATTCTAACTTTGGGTTAGCTTTTCAGAGTTTATTGGCTTTGCTTCCAAGTTGTTATGATCAATTGTGCACTGCTGTATGGTCATTGACACATATCTTATTGTTGGTTATATTATATCAGTATTAAACTAAATTATCATGTTTCCATCTTTGAAAATATGGGTGTGGTTGTAGCTGGGCCACACCCAAACTATGGGCGTGGTTGTGCTAGAGCCCCTCTTGTTGAAAATTTTAGAATTCACCGCTGGGCTACACATGAAAAGTGCAACGTTTGACTTTGGGCGTTAATGGTCATAAGTCAGTCTTTTAAGTTGGTGTATGCAATTACACCAATGCAT
The DNA here is from genome assembly GCA_018155075.1 of Cassiopea andromeda. Taxonomy (NCBI): domain Eukaryota; kingdom Metazoa; phylum Cnidaria; class Scyphozoa; order Rhizostomeae; family Cassiopeidae; genus Cassiopea; species Cassiopea andromeda. The sequence continues at coordinate 21,618 of WIPJ01000194.1, forward strand.
CTAGCATTGACATAAAAGCATGCAATGACAAAATAAACAAGTGGGCATAGCTTTTCCAGTAACTTAATTTTCTAGAGGTGGGGGCTGAACCCCATATAGTCTTTACCAGGCTTAACAAGGGAGCTAGCCCCCTGAGCCCACAGGGCTACATCCCTGCTCTCCTGCTTATTTGAACCAACAACTGTTGCACTGCTACCAACTTTTGACAAAGGGGCTCAAAGTATGATTTTTGATACAGTATTGTTTAGGAAGGTGCAACATTTATGTATTTCATTCCTCAATTTTTCCTTTGATATCTAAACTAAATCCAAGCTATAGGATTATGTTACTGGGACAAACTGACAATATTTTCTTTTCTCCATTGGTGAATTAAAGGTTAGATATGAAAATTAATTTCGTCATTTGCAGTCTTGAAGGTACCTATCAATTTATTATAACATTTTCTTTCATTTTCAGATGACTTGAAAGCCAAGTACAAGACTAAATATCAAAAACATGAAATTCATAAAGTTAACTGCAATGACAAAATTGTTTTGGAAGAGGTTGATGTTGAAGAGTTTGCAGTGAAGTTGACAATGAGTGATAGCAGAGAGCCGGCTGTGAAAACATTTAGAGGTGAAACTGAGCGATTCCTTAAACAGCTAAAAGGTATGAGAGAATCTGAAATTAATATGTCTGATTTAATTGACAGTAATAATCGTGTAATATGGATTTTTGCAGTTCCGGGTGGAGGCAAATCGGTGCTAGTGAAACAATTGGTTTACAAATGGGCGAATGGTGAGTTGTTCAAAGACTTTACATTGTGCATCACCTTCGAGTGCCGAGAATTGAATTACTTTGTAAAGAATGAGGGTAGCAAGTTTGAAAAACATGAACTTCTCCATGAATTTATTCAAACGATATTTAACTTTGATATTCAGAATGTAAAAAGGCTCTTGATAATCGCCGATGGCTATGATGAAATATTCGACGTGAAGGAGAAGGAGTCCTTAATTGGCCAACTGCTGGATTTAAAAAAGACAAAATATCCTGATGCAAAGATAATAATTACTGGAAGGCCCCATGTTGAAAATATGTTATTGAAACATGGTGGTAACAATATGGGAGGCTTAAAAAAAGTTGAGATTCGTGGACTCAGGGATGAGCAAATTGAAAAATTCATCAACAAGTTTGCATCTGATAAGGTTGATATAATTGCAAAAATAAACAAGGCAAAAGATTCTTCACAAATTGATCTAAAACTTCTCCATATTCCCCAAATGTTACAATCATTTTGCTGTGTGGCAATGTTACCAGAATTTAAAGGATTTAAAAATGCTGCAGAGTTGTATTGCTGGTTGTTTTATTTACTATTAAGACAGCATGCAGAAAAAGATGGGTCACGTGACAAAAAAATTCCTCAAATTTTCAGCGAATATTCAAAAGAGTTGTTGAAGCTAAGCGAAATTTGTTGTAAAATGCTAAATAACAATACAATTATTTTTGAAGGAGATATTGACTATAGTCATGATGGAGAAGGGAATGAATTCCTTGAAGGGCTGTTTGTTGACGTATCAGATAACTATAAAACATACAAACAGTTCATGCACTTGACTCTGATGGAGTTCTTGTCTGCTGTTTATGTTTGTACCATTGAAAATCCCACAGAAATTATTAAACATATTTTAAGGAATGAATTATATCAAGTATTGCTTTTCAACTGTCAGCTGATGTCGGGATTAATGTATGACGGAATTATTAAAGAAATGTTCACAAAAGCTGCAAAATTAATGGAAACCAATTGCAAGCATTTCTTTGAAAATGTTTTGAAATTGGTGCGTGAATGTGTTGAGGAACGTAATGATGAATCATTCGAACTATCAGTTGATGTTATTATGTGCTTAATGAGTAACAATGTTATTGACAAACAATTCGTTTTATCAATTATTAATCAATTAAGTTTTAAGAATGTTGGCAGCGGCATCCTCGTCAGCCACAGCAGCAGCCGTAAGTTGATTGAAATGATGGAATCCTTAATTCGAAATTTCGAATGCGATGACTTTGAACTCAAAAAGGCATTTGAGAATGTTCGTTTTGAGGAATTCTGGGTATTTGAATTGAATGAATTAAGATTCGCAAAGTATTTGGCTGCTTGTGATTTGATCGGATTGGATGGCAGTGGTAGAAATCTAACGATGACGACTGTAAGAGAAATTCGCAAGGAAATTGATGAAATTAATGAATGGGTGGAATGTAAAAGGGTAGGCATTGTGTTTTGCGAATTACAAGATGAAGAGTTTGATGATGATGATATAACAAAATGTTCTAAATTGAAATACTTGGAGATAGCGCTTTGCATTGTGAATAAAAATAGTGTTAACAATTTATGCAAATGGGCCATTGCATCATCAGTTGAAGTGTTTAGATTATATGACATTGAAGGCATTCAAGTTGAATGGTGGAATGTGTTGTTGGATGCCATTATGAATGCAAAGGAGAAGAACGATGGAGATTTGGCATTGAAGGAGTTGGAGATAGACAGATGCCCTTTTATGAATGATGAAATAAAGGAGAAGGTGATAACATTTATACTGATTCATAACTAATCCAGTTTTATAATCATATGCAAATGATTTCATATCTCAAGTCATTTGCTAACTTCATTCACAATAAAATTCAAATATTTCTGAAATGCAGTTTGAAAACATTTTTGGTTACACATAAAAATGGTTTCTAAGAAGAAGACAGAAATTTTTAATTTTAGTGATTTGAATTTCATTGTTTGTTTTTAACTTGAAAATGATATTTTAGCTGTTTAAAGCATGAATTATGGGAATGAATAAATGCAAATGGATTCCATTCAATAAATTTAAATGCGAATGGTAAGAAAACATTTTAATGGTAGGTGAAAGTGAGGGTGAGGAAGGTTCACCAGTTTTGTTGTAAGTTGGTATCATATATTCAGGGGGCAGGGGGGTTTCCTGACATGCAAAGGAGATTTTTGTACTAAAGGCAATTGCAAAATTTTTAACATGTAAGGGGATCTCTAGCAATAATATTGCATAGCAAAGAAAGGGTGCCCACCCTAGGGTTATTAGACTTGGACCCCTTGTATGGGATAGAGTCATTTAGGCTGTTACATGCATTTTAAATTTCCACTTTGATAAGTTTAGGTTATGGCGATTTACTTCTTAGTAGATTGTTGAAAGTCACCCAAATTAATGGCATAGCTTAGAGGGTAGCAGGGGGCTTGATCTCAAGTAAAAAGCAGCCTGTCATGATTGCGCAGTATGAGATTTTATACAAAATAAAAATCGTACAATTTTAGCATATGTGATTGCCTGGGAAAGCTGCTTACCCTCTTAGCCTCTGCTATATGAATGCCTACACTACAGAATAAGTAAAAAAAGAGAAAGTTCACTCACATTTCCATGAGATGAGGGTTGGATTTTGATTCTCCAAACATATTTATACAGCAATAACAATATTTCCATTTTAAGTGAAATACAAGTAATTCTTGTAGTATTAAGTAATATAGACAGCAATGCAATATTTATCCATACATATGTCCATACAAGAGTTGCAATAGGCTTGTACAGTTTCCCAACATACATCCGAATTCAAGCATTTTCACTTAACAATAAACTATCCAAACAATAGCAGTCCATTAGAGTCGCATTTACAATGTGAATGTATTTTAATTCTGCCAATATACTTTAACAGCATCAATAATGCATCTATTTAGAGTGAAGTGGCAACTAGCTTGGTACTATCCAGTAATATAGAAAAGCATCCAATATGTGTGTATTCTAAATGTCCATCCACGATTTGAATTGAACGCGTGGTTTTCGACTAGGAAGTAAGATTCCCACATCTATAAGAATCCATTAACGTTCATTATTTGGCACTTCTCCAACAGCTGTGCTTTGTTGTTCTCAGATTCCAGACTGCACCCTTTGATTTTTGTGCAAGGAGAAGCTCATTCTTAGGTAAATTTTAATGCATGTACAGGTTGTAGAACTCAAATTTTGACCTGGAAAAAGCGTAGGGGAAAATGTTCTCCGAACACAGCAAAGAATGCAGTCTGGCTCAGCTTGCGATATCCAATGAGTTTGTGCTGCCGCTTCTGTCACAGGAGAATTACAAGTTTGTCCAAACAACTTGCTATTGTGTCTGCTTTCAAAATCCTTGCTGCTATTCCACTCAGTGGTCACTTTCCGTACTTGAACTGCAGTTCACGTCCACATTTCTCCCTTATTTACAAAATGTGAATTTGTGGTTGGCATGTTTCTCTATTTGTCGTTTGTGTATCCTTTGTGAGTTCATTGCTATGAATTTTCTTGCATTTGCACGTTTGTCAGCTCGCTGTTATATTTCCACATCCATGTCAAACGATTTTCAACTGACAAAGATTGCGTGATCTTTTTGTGGCGGCAAAAAGTAGCCTGGACTCTACTTTGTATTAAAATGGCCGACATTTTGATGTTAATGGGAAATGATTTTTGAGATTTCCTATTTATAGGCTGTTCAATAATTTTTCAAACTGAAAAAGGATGGAAAATCTCAAAACTAATTTTTCATTCATTCAGGAGTTTGTAGATATTGCATACAATACATGCTAAAGCTCATGGGCACAGGAAACAGGGGGCTAAGGGGTTTCCAGACCCTCAGTAAGACAGTAGTTGCTTTGAATCCAGCAGATTTTCTGAGAGATCGGTAGAAAATTTCATTATCGCTAAATGATGTTTAATGTTTATATAAATTCTAAGCCCAAACCCAGTGTCAAGTGGTGTTTGTGGGTTCATGTACCGAGGCACTTGGCTTTTATTAACCCAGGAGGGGTCCCATACCTAAGACAAAATAGAAAAGACTTCACAGCGAAGCCTTTGAATGTACCCTGTGCTTCCTGTTTATACATGGCTTTAATATGAACATGCAAGGCACAACCTTGTTCATTTTTATATATTTATACATAGAGCCACGTCAGATGTCAGTTTTACAGGGGGCCGTGTTAGGAACTAATTAAAAAAGTACTTGTGTAAGTAAATGGAGATACAACAAAATGAATTTACACAATTATGTAATCTAGAGCAATACAAAAGCTAACGAGAAAGAAATAGTTAGAAAAAATTTTCCAATTTTTTCCACTAGCATGGCTTTCAAGTTTATAAGTAAAGCCTTTTCTCAAATTCCCACCCCCAGTTTATTTCAACCCCCATTTATTAAATTTTGGAATTTTTCTGACCTCCCTGTCTATTAGGACCTCCATTAATTTGGTACTTGAGAGTACAAAGCTGTTAAGGGCATTTCTAGAGTTTATTCTTTGAGAAATTATGCTTAAATTAGAGTTTTATTAGAGCATAAATGTTTGGGGGCCATTACTAACTGTTACCCTCGCTGCCTTTCATGTCAAGTAAAATATTGCATTGTTAGAGACAGGTGCGGATCCAGAGCTGGGCTTGGAGGGGGCTTAATTGTCTTTTTATATGAAAAGTTTCTTAACCCTATTGCTTGCTGTAAGAAACACTGCTATTTGGGGGCATGCCCCGCGGCTCCCTGGATCCATTAGAGATCTCTTGAGGCAGTGAGCATAAAGATTGGGGCCTCTGGAGGCTTGTCCAACTTTCATGGAGGGATTTTGCCAAACGTGTATTCTCACTTTCCAGATAGGAACTCTCGAGAGAGTTTTCAAAGTATCTGAAGTATGATAATATGTTTGTTACAAAAGCAGACCAGCACAGGACACTACTTTTCATCTCTATCTCACAAAGCCCCCTGGTTCGGGCCATTCTCAAAGAGGAAGTCGAGTGTAAATTGCAGTACAGATGCTGTTACAAGGAAGACTCTTCTGTAAACAAGTCAAAAGTCTTAGGATCTTTCAGGGTTCCAATCCGGCAAACCAGCTGAAAATATCTCGAAACCAAAGCTACGTTGAAGACAAATTGATAAAAAACTGGAAGTAGATCGGTTGTCTTAGACCATAGTATTGTTCCGACAGTGCTAGTCGGAAATGAGGTTTTGGCAGTTTCAGTTTAGGAAAGAGGTTTTGGCAGTTTTGGGACACGTGGAAAACTTAAAAAAATTTTATTGTCTTTTTATCGTTTTGAAAAAAAATTCAAAAATCATTAATTTGAAACCTTTCCAGCTGAAAATTTTTGTTGATAACAATTTAAAATGTAAAAGCAAAAGGAGAAAAATTTTTTCAAATTAAAAATGTTTAAGCATTGAAAAATTTTCCAGTGGCAGTCTTCAGCCACCATCCTTCCTTCCTTCCTTTCTAGCTGGTCACGCCACTGCTGGCGGATGGCCTCCACAGCCACCATACACCTCTGAATTTAATGCTTATTGTCAAGATTGAGTAAATCACTTCAAGTTACTTAGTAGACATGCAGGATTACGTAATGGTGTTAATTACTGTACATATTGAGAACCAACAGGTTAAGTATGGCATAGGGTGCAACTAATCATAAGACCTTATTAACGCTACAACGGCTAAAATTGATTCCAAATCGTTTTAAAGACCTAGGGGACACGAGTTTCTCTGTCACGCCACTTCATGGGCCTTTCTGACCTCAACTCACTTGTGTGAGACCAATGTTGACTCAAAAGCCTAATGTACCCCACAGATCTGTGGTGCATCTGTTTCAAAGCATTGTGCGCCAGTATAGTCCTATATCAAGTAAGTTGTGTGAGAACGGGAGTCTGGGGGATTGATTGCGCAGACGTACAACGGAACCAGCATTTTTGTATGTTAAGTATTGTATGTGGTGCGACGCACTTTGATTCCAAATTCTTTATAGCGCTGTTGGAGTACTGGCAAGAAACATTTATGATAGCGAATCTATTCTATATTTTTTTCATAGACAGTTTCACCTTTTTAAAATGTATGTAAGTAACGCTTCCATAATTTTAAAAGAGTTTCTTCCAATGTTGTGTCACGTCTAATTTTTGTTTTTGCGCAACCTTTATACTGCCAGTATCCAGACGTTTGCTCACGTTCCATTGCAAAACTTTTATGATAATTACCTCCCAACAACTGTTCCTCTCCTTGCTGTGTTGGTGATTGTCCTTCTTTGGAACTGTGTCTCCTTCTGAGAAATTGGAGGTATTCATCATCAAACTGTTATATTTGTGTAGCAATTATTTGTTACAATGTTCTGTGAAGACAGATGACTGGTGGGCTGATGCTATGCTTTGCAGTCTAGAAGTTGGGCAAAAAGTTGCTGCCCCCTAATTGTAAAGCCCTTTGACCATGGTCCAATTGTAAGTATGGATAACTTAGCCGTTAACACGGCCTTTGAAATTATTATGTTGTTGTTGCTCAATGCCTATTTATAATGCCATTTTATCATTTTATATATCAGAACGGGGGCTTCATCAGTGCCTGATATATTATGACCACAGTTTCATTCATTCTTATAGATAGAGCAATGTGGCATAGAGCTAGACATTGAAGAAGAAAGATCCCCAGATGATGATGATGATGATGATGATGATGATGATGATAATGATGATGATGAGGATGATGATAATGATGATAATGATGATGATGAGGATGATGATGATGAGGATGATGATTATGATGATTATGATGATGATGATGATGATAATGATGATGATTTTGGTAATGCAATGCATCATATACAACCAGTAAGTTGTAATGTTAGTGCATTTGCTACAATTTTATGCCATCCCAATTAGCATATTTGAGTCATCTACTGATTTGGAGTTATGTGATCCTCATTCCATGTCAGATTTCATAATTTGTTTGGTAACTTTTCATAAGTTTTGTATACTTGCATATTTGCCATTTCTATTCCATTCCACTCATGACTTGTCATTTTTCAGAATAGAATTCTCATTCTCATTTCAAGTTCATGAGCTAGCGGCTAATCCCCAAAGGGAATCTAAGAGCATGTGTAGTATTCATATTTTCAGTTTCCTGGTATCTCATTTCTCTTCTACGTCTCAGGGGGTTCAGCCCCCTCCTCTTTTTCTGAGTAATTTGAGGTGACAGCAGGTGCAGGTCCATCAAGGTTTCCACATGTATATCAGAAACGGCGTATTTTTATGCTCAGTTAAGTCTTTTCCATTGCTTGACTAGCTGTAATTCTAACAAGTATATTCAAGTACCCCTGGCTCTCCTTCTTTTGTCTTTCTCTTCATTGCAGCTAATCCTACTGCCTGGGTATTTCAACCTTGGTTCTATTCTTTTTTGTTCTACTTGCAGATCTCTACATTTTACATCATTTCCTATTCTTGGGTACTCCTATTTTACCACGTGTACTTATTACATCGTATCTTTTCCCCATTCCTCTATAGGAACTATCAAGTGCATTTTCACAAGTCCATTGCACGGATGGTCCTCCTGCACAAGAAGTATGTTCTTAGGCATTTGCATGCAGCTTAGGATTGATCTATTGACGTTGAGCTTCAGTTGTATCCGATTAACTGTTGCAACACAGATATTTTGATACAGCCCTCCTTACTCCAAATGCTGCCATGTTTATGCAATTCAGTTTTATGCTTTCTTATGATATAGATATTAGCATTTATTGATTTGTACCTGTGCCTTACTATTAACTAGGACCATCATTTTCGCTTTTCCATTTCTTCTTCAGTTCATTCATTACTGTAGTATTCATCTTAATTATTCATGAAGCATCTGTTGTATTAAACCATCTTTGTTTTATAAGCATACACACACTATTACTATTACTTGTGCTAATTTCCTCTTTTTTCTATTAGGAATTACAAAGCACACCCTCACAGGACAACCCCACGAATGCTCCTTCTCCACAAGCAGTAAGTTTTGATGTTTCTGAATTGATTATGGCATTATGCCATAGAAGTTAGATACGTACATAACGTCATTGTTAGAGAGTTTTAATTGCATCATTATATTTCACAATTTCTTGCTTTTAGCTCTTTGCCCTCTTACTGTCAATATTTCACCTTTACAATGTAACCGATTTCATGTTCCTCCTTCCTTTGTTTGTTTAACTCGTCTTTCTATTGAAAGTAAATTCGTAGTCATTATGTATTCCATCACTCTTTCCCCATTTGATAGCTCAAATACACACCCCATTGGAATGCAACTGTTGTTCTATTCTGCAAAAGGGAGTTTGTTGGTGTTTAGGAGAGCATGCTCCTAAATTTTCTCTTCTGGGTCAAGTCCCCAGAGCCCTATTTTCTTTCACTGTGCTTGCGTACCCATGCATCAACAAGGCGGTTTTGCAACTGCTGTACTATGCTGACTCCACGTTCAATTAAAGTTGGTCATGTTGTCATGTCATTTCCCATTTATATTCTATTCCACTTGTGACTTTTCATTTTGCAGATATTGCCATGTATGATATAAACGCATGCCTTCTAATGATCCAAATATCAACATTTACATAAAACTGAAATATATACATCAGTACGATATTTTGCCATGAAAATCAGGGGTAATTAGGACTAAAAAAGAATAGAAATGAACAAATGGAGTTTTAAAACATCAATTTCCTTAAAATTAATAAACGGGAGCTCCTAATAAGGTCCGGGGAGTTGGAAAACAATCGAAAAATCAATAAGCGGGTGGACGTTTATTTGGCACCTGAGAGTACTTGGCTGTCTGGTTATCATTCGTGCTACTTGTTTGTGACGTAATCATTGTCCTATCTGCACATGCCTTTGTATCTTGATTTTCATTTTGAACTTACAAGAGCTAAAAAGCATGTCAATTTTGCATATTTATACTGAAAAGACATCCTCCTCCATGATGTACTCAGATAAAATGATATCAATGACAATTTGTATGCATTTAGTGAACTTCTAACAGTTATTCATGGTATTTCAAACGCTAAACTATTACGTCACTCAGTGTGTCATCAGTGTGTGATATATTATGACCACAAATTCATTCTTTCTTATAAATACAGATAGAAGTAAACTGTAGTGTTAAAAGACCCCTTGATGGTGATAATAATGATGGTGATAATGGTGATTATCATGATAATAATGATAATGATGATAATGATAATGGTGGTGATGATGGTGGTGGTGATGACGGTGGTGGTGATGCTGGTGGTGGTGATGCTGGTGGTGGTGGTGCTGCTGGTGGATGGTGGTGGTGGTTAGTGGTAATGCAAAACATCCTATAAAACCAGTAAGTTGTAAGGTTAGTGAATTTGCTACAACTTTTGCCATCCCAATTAACATATTTGAGTTATCTACTGAATTGGAGTTAGGTGATCATCATTCCATGCCAGATTTCATAATTAATTTTGTTCAACTTTTCATAAGTTTTGTATTCTTGCATATTTGCAATTTCTATTCCATTCCACTCATGACTTCTCATTTTGCAGATATTACCATCTATGATATTTACCTTTGCCTTTCTATTTATTGCAACTATTAATATTTATTATTGCTACTTCCATAATTCCTGAAATATCTCTTGTATTTGACCATCTTTGTTTCATAAATTCACTATCAGTATTATTTGTTCTACGTTCCTCTTTTCCTGGTCGGATAGTACGAAGTACGTATGTAACCTTTGTATGTTCCCGCATTTGTGCATTTTAGACACGCCACCCTTGGCCAAAGAATCGTCACTGTACGCTGATTTGAAAATGTGACACAAAACTCACATGGATAAGTGACACTTTCTTCATATTGCATGGTGTGTGAAGATGTAAAGACCTCATTGAGAACTCATAGGTTTTTACTTGGACTTTCATTACTTTTCATAATTTTTTATCATTTAACACTTTTGTGCATTTAGAAAAGAGTTGCTTACTAATTTGAACTTCTAATCAGGGGCGTCGCGAAGGGACAACCTCCTGTGGTAGCTACGGTTACTTGAAAGGAAAGAGAGTAAGTGCTTTGGTAATGAGGAAGGAGAGGAGGTTGGAAACTTTTTTTAAATGAAGCCCTTTACTTTGGCTATAAATGTGACCACCGCCATCTTTTTTACACCAGTCTTGGAAGAGGAAAAGGATGAAAAAGTTGCAATGTTTGAAAAGAAGGAGAAAATAGTTGTGGCTTGTAGGCAGTTAATTTTTTATCGAAAGGATGTATTAAATCGGAACATAATGCTCATGCTTTCAAGAAATAAGGCCCCCATTAAATAGCCTAAATAAGTGAATATTTTAACTATTCATTAGTGCAAAAAGCTGTTCTATTGCTGCACAATAAGGCTATCGATGCAATCAACATTAGGAATGTTGGTGGCTGAGAGTATATTGCCGATGAGTAGCCAAGCCTGTCGAAAAATCCGGTGGAACTTTTTAATGTACGGTGATGAAACTGTCCATTGCATGCTGGTGAAACTGTCTGAAGCTATTGATATTGATATGCTATTGATATGCTTACATTTGTGTCTACAAATTTCAATACTTCACAAATAGCATATGATTTAGCGACAAGGGCAAGATTTGCCGACAAAGCATTTCCCAGGGGGTTCTGACACCCCTCACTTCCCCCTCTCGACACCTTTACTTCCACTTGGCATTTAGTTTGATTTTCAAATCTATTGTTATTCATCGTGGTAGTTATGCAAAGCTTCACTCTCATAGAACATATTTTTGTAACTTGTGGCCTAATTGCCAAAGAATTGTAGACATAACAGACAAGCACAAATTATCAATGAATGAAAGGGAATGAAATTCCGCTTAATTCGTTTGAAGAATGAACACTTCCTACGTAACAATCCCATAATGTTATTTTGAAATGAAAACAGAAGACTTTCAGCTCACGCAAGATGAAATTCAATTTATTCGCAAACATTCATTTCTAGTCCAGTATTCTGAGAGCAGCAATGCATAAGTATAAGCCCCATGTAAATGATGCTTTAGTTTCCAGTCTCAAATTGGTTGAACTGCCGGCATATACTGTTCTTTTTCCAAAATGCGTAATTGATGAGAGTGAAGCTAGAGTGCATTGCGAACCTAACCTACTTAACGATAAGTTGATAAGTGTTTATCTTTGTTAGTTTGATTTATTACCGTAGTTCTTAAAGTGATCTCAGAAAGAGATTACAGTTTAGTGTAATGGCTTTAGGACTCATGGTTTATCTACTAGGATTGAACTAGTAACTGAAAGGAGTGAAGAATATTGCTAGTTTCTTAAATATCAATGTTACAGAGGTTTTAGTAGAATCCCTATATGATGAATGTGTGTTTTTAGCTTTTGAAGCTTCACCTTCCAAGAGATTTCGGGTAGCAATAAAATTTAATTCAGTTCGCAAGAAAGATAAATTGTTGTGTCTTCTGGCCTTTGTTTTGACCCTAGCTTTAAATTACGCAACTTTAAGGCATATGAACCTTCAGCGGACCATCATGCTTTGCATGGAAGTAATTTACACCCGGACTTGACAATGCAAAATTAGTCGTCACATTTCATCAGCCCAACTTAACATTGAGGTAGTTTTATAGGGTGCCTGTTGTACTAAAAGTTTAAGGATTGAAGAGGACTGAGAATAGAATTTGAGCTATGTAATCAAGCTAGAGTAAAGTGAATTAGTACAGTCAGCTGGATTACAGAACAGTGAAGCATTTACTTTACCTCAGTTGAGGAGAATCAGGACTGCCACTTTGCAGGACTAGCACCTGTTATCCAAGATGGACCCTAAGATGGTAGATCACGAAGGCTGGCAAACCCCCCTGCATTTAAAAGAAGTCAATCAAATTTGTAGTATTTTCCTCATATTCCAGGGACACTCTTCTGCTCTAGGAATCGCAAACCTTCGTTTTTGTAACTTATGATTGTCCGTTTACTCTCAAGTGCAAAATAAACGGGGGGTCCTAATAAACTGGGGGTTGGATAAAATTCCGAGATTTAATATGCGGGGTGTCAAAATTGACGAGTGGTTGGAATTTGGGAAAGGGTTTTAAAGGACGGAAAGAACAAAAACAGGTTGTCATCGAGCATAAAACTTAAATATATATACAGCAGTACGCTATTTTGCTATGAAAAGTTGAAGGTAAATAGTACTAACAAGGAAATGAAACAAGGGGTTTGTAGAAACCATAAATTTCCTTAAAATTAATAAACGGGGGTCCTAATAAGGTCTGGGGGTTGGACAAAAATCGACAAATTAATAAGAGTAGGAGGGGACGTTCATTTGGCACTTGAGAGTATGGCTGTTTACCAATTCAAGTTGTTAGTGCTTACAGTAGATACTAATTTTTCTACGTCATGTATTCATTATCTCATGCCTTGTTCTTTGCAATTTCTAACGCTAATGAATCCAGTCATTTTCAACAGCATCTAGCTCTGATCTCCTTCTTCTGCTTCAAATAATAATGTAGACAAACCCTGTGACGTAGAGCCCTATTTGACTTGTGTATAGGGGTTTTATCCATTTGAAAATATTGGAATCCCACCGTAGCATTTTTCCTGATCCACTTGACACCACCATTTTAAGCATGAGACTATTGCCATTTAGACATATTTGAGATAACGCTGGATTTACACTTGACAAGAAATTGCAAAGTAAGAAGGCAATTGATTCTTGATAGTATCACTTTTATCGCTTCATTATTCGCTGTATTACATTTTGTATACTCAATATATTTACTAAAACACAAATTTTCTCTTTTATTTCTTTGTTTCCTGTGATGTCATTTCAACTCATTGACCCTCTCTATGAGCTCTCTGTTATTTTCCTAATAAGGAAATATTAACAAATGAGAAGTTGGAAAGAATATGAGAACGTCGGACAAAGTAATATCGAATTGAGGTGAATAGTTTCAAAGTAAATGTGATACTCTAAAGCCCATAATAAATGGATGCGGCTCAGAATAAACCGGGGGTCTAGCAAATATTCAAAATCAATAAACGGGGGGCTCGAAATAAGCAGGGGGGCAACGAGTCCGAGATTAATAATCCCCGGGTTACACAATTTTTGGAGGTTCTAAAAGCTTCCAATTTACTAAACGTATGGCGTAGGAGTAAAGAGAGAATTCTATGCACTCTTTTAGATGTTGGTTGGAATCTTTCAATTTCGACATACTTCAAAAGACAAAATACACTATTTCATGGTACTAGCCTCTAGTATTTTTAGTGTAAGCAATCAATGTAATAATTACGGCAGAAGATGGCATAAATATAACAATGAACATTACTGCTTCTGTGTTACTATCAACAATTGTTTTTGGTAGATGGTTTTCAAAAAATTGATAAGCGAAGGGGGTTAGTTTATTCGGGACTGAAAGTTAGCTGGACATATTTGACAGGCGAGAGGGATGTGCGATTGCCGTATGCAGTGATGTGCCAAGACACCTTCTGTTGGAGGGGCGTTTTGACCTACTGATCAACTATTGGTACTAACAAACAAGGGCCCCGAAAGTACTGTTGCTACATCTTTTCCAGAATGGCTGCTTTTTGACCACAGTTTTTGCATAATTAAAGATGCTGGGGGCGGGATGCCCCCCAGTCAACACATCCCTGGTCATATGCCTTGGATGCACATTTCACAAGAACCATTGCAATAAATAGAATGCAGCGTGACAATGCAAATCCCGGTCATTGCAGAAGGATGAGAACGAGAGTCTTCTTACGAGGTGTTTAACATCACGGATTAGCTACGTAGTCGCAGCATTTGCATGCAAGGAAAATTGATCTACGAATATTTGAAGCAACTTAAAAATTGTTGAAATTAATAAACGGAGAGGATCAAAATAAGAAGCGGGTGTATTCAATTTTGCCACAATTACTAAATAGTCAAATTCTTTAAAATTAATAAACGGGAAGTCCTAATATGGTCCGGATGGATTTTTTTTTTATATCACTAAAACTTAAAAAGAAACGAAAAACAAAACTCAAATTTAATTTTGTTGAGGTGGAGGCAAACAACATAACGTTATCGAGCTGCCTCCACACCCAACATCACAAATATACGAATGTTTTAAATTGAAATAAACTTTACACAACACAAAGATAATACTGAAGCCAAATTTGCCATTGAGGTGATCTTGCAATGTGGCGAACGCGTCAGTGTCAGATTGATCCAACTCCGTCGTGCTGCCGCTTGAATCATAAGTGCTTTGAGGACGACACCTCAAGTGCACATTCAGCTTAGGGGTAACTCTGCCCTCCGCTGATGGGAGGGCAAAGCCACCTTTAGGGACAGAACTATACATGAACTAAAAAATCACAAACGGTACAAAATACAAACTACTGTGTATACCTCATCATAGCAGTCCAATGCCATATGATTCAATCCACCAGATACAGAGGACAACGACCAAACAACCGGAGGGATTGGAAGAACAACAAAAAATTGATAAGCGGAGGGCCGTTTATTTGGCAACTGAGAGTATGGAACAAATGTTTTTGATAAGATAAACGACGTAAATAATTCCTTGACCGCAGAGGGTCTAGGTGTCTCGTTCAGTAAGGAGAAAGAAATCATGAGGTTTTTCAGGTAGTCAACATGGGAATTCTTCAATACAAGTTTTACAAAAAGTAAACAATTAAGAAGAGGTGGCTCCAAATTTCAGGATTCACCTCAAAATATTGCAGGATTCACTGAAGGGAGGGAAAGTATTGGGGGTGGTGCACCCCCTAAACCCTCTATGACCATCTATAGTCTTACCTATGCCGGTTAACAGAGGAAGAGACATAGTCTACCCCAAATAAAAAACATAGCAGTACTGCAAGGCCAAATGTTTGTAGACGGGAAATCTGCTTCAGAACATAATTTTCATGGGTGGGTTAGAAATTCAGGGTTTCCCAGGGTAGTTCTCCAGGGGCAAAGGAAATCCAGGGTTTTTCAGGGTCTTCCAGGGTTTCCAGTGTTTGTTGGCCGCCCTGTTCAGGTAGTCAACATGTGAAATCTTCAATACATGTTCTATAAAAAGAAAGAAATTACGACGAGGTGGCTCCAAATTAGAAATTGATATATCCTTATAGGAGTATTTACATTCTGCTGTATCCATAAGTCCCATATAAAACTATTAAGTGTTAAACGTTAAGTAGAATATTTGTCAAACTATTTTAAAGAGTGTACGGTTCGGGTGTTGTTAGGGCGTGATCTAAATCCATCTGAGCAATGCCCTAGTCGACCTTCCCTGGATGAAATGCGCTCATTTCCTAGATCCGTCCCTGCGATGCTACAAAGAGGTTTGAAGAACTCAAATCTGAGTTCGTCAAGTCTACTCCAATTAGTATTTTGTAATACCACTTTCAAGGGGGTATAACAGATGTGAGTTCGAAGGCTTAGTGAATACTCAAGAACATAGATTAATTAAGCTAATGAACTTGAACTCATGACCTCAACTTTTACGGCAGAGTCAGAAGCAGAAAATGCACAACTTCATTCGTCAATTTTGCAAAGGGCAAGAACACGAAAACTTTAACGGTAGAATCAATAAACCCGGCAATTTGTAACTTGCCATAGCGTCTCGGCTTTTGGCTTTTAGCATTTAACTTTTACGTCTAAAATCCTCGTCCGAATATTGCATCTTATCTCGCCAATTAAATTTTCGACTCTCTGGGATGGAAGCTACTTATAGCTTTTACATATGAAAAACAAATAGATAAATCTCGGTCCAAAAATTTGTTCATGTAAGGTTAAAACGGAAAAGTTAAAAGGAGAAAGATATCGAATGAATAGGTCGAGCACGTGATCAGACGGGGGCCTGGCACGAGTACAAACATGGCTCCCTGATTACGTGCACGGACTAACGAAACTATTTTTGTGCTATTCACAGCAATTTCCACACCAGCTAAGCGAAAAACTCCTTAAACCAAGGCACTTGCTCGCTTGACTTCCAGTCATGTACGTTGATTAATGATCACGGGGCAACTGTAAATAATAAAACTGCTTGTCACATAAGTCTCAAGGTACCTTCTTTTAACACTCTGCCTTTTAGACCACCCTCCCTTGTGTGTTTCAGTTGATGTGGTAGTGGCGTACCACACAGCCCCATGTGCATAACATGAGAAATTTGAACCCTCGGTAGGAAAATATTTAATCCACATTACAAAAGTTCACCCAACAGAAAGTATTTAGAAAGAGCAGATAAAAAAACTATTGATGATCATTGAATTAACCGTAAATAAAATCAATAATTTGATTAAAAATCATAATACTAGATGATGCGAGATAAAATCCTTAAAAAATGTACATAAAGCAAGTTTAACAATAGACAACTTAGGCTCAGTTTATACGTCAGATTTTACTCGAGTCGAATGAAAGTGAATTTAATGCGACTCCACAGTAGTTTAAATTCGACGTAACTGCGACTTCGTTTTATAGGTCGACTTTATATCGCATTTAAATCCCATTGCGCCTCCACGCTTTGCATGGCTTGCACAAACTTTGCTTCGTATCATTGAAACAATGGTGCAGAATGCTCAAAAGGTTGTTCTAAATCACATTTTCCTATACCAGTTATTTTGGGGGCAAAGGAGCAAAGTACCTCCTTCCCCAGTTGCCATCGATTCGGCAAAGTCTTGGCAACATTAGTTGACCAACGACAAAACGCAATACTTAATGGTCTACGAAGCATTTTGCTTCTTTCTTACAAAAATTTACTTGGCAAATACTCTGCTACCCCTGTAACAGTCGGTAAATTCGGCAGGCCTAACAGAACTTATCTCGCCAATCTTTTGGACTAAGCCGAAACGGAAAAAGTTTCACTCATCACTTTCAGAACCACTTTCAGAACCACTCTGCTCTTCCAATTCCAACATTGAACTAAATCTTAGTCCTCTATTGTCATTTTGCGTATCAAAAGCTTACCAAACGTTTTGTTATGGAACGTGTCACTTGAACTGTTTCCAGAATTAAGTTGATGAACAGGGGTATGAAGATTCACAAGGCTGATAACAATAGCAGACCCTTCTAGACAATAGCGCACATCTGTGAGGTTTACAATTTCAAACGACTGAAACTGAATTGAATGCGACGTATAAAACCAAGTTGCACTATGGTCGAATGTGCGACTTGATAAGTCGAAGATGCGACAAAACGTCAACTGGAATGAAAACTTGGTTTTATACGATGCATTGAAGTCGAATTTAATTCACACTTAGCCAATTTTTTGCCACAGTATTTTAATTCGATGCAACTAAAATGCGACGTATAAGCCTTCGATTTCTAGTCAGCCAATGTCTCAGTATCGTGGAAACAATAGACAGAAATCAGTTTTTAATCAGCAAAAGTTGAAAAAGTGAATTTCCCTGCAAAATAACTTCTATCTGAATACGTAAAGAACATTCATTCACAAAATGAAACGAGAAGCATCTTACATAAATTTCTTGGTTTGACAAAGAACTTATTTTGGTATACAGGCAGGGAGAATATCATTTGTCCACAGCCTAAATGCTTACAAGGAAATTCGCAAAATGCTAGAAATTCAGTTCAATCTGACAAAAAGGGCGAACACTTTCAAAATTAGGCAGTGACGTAAATAAAAATTAATGGGAGAATGCTGGGGCTTTGGAGGCATACGGAAAATTGAAAGTTGGTTTGAATAAAGAATTTATTGCAATTGATGCTTCAAATAAACTTGATTTGAGGATAGATGGCCTCTCAGACAATGTGAGGCATTGGCTGGCTGGTGACCACTATGGGAACCATGCTGACGTATTACCAGAAAATTTACAGTTCAGTGCTATGTTAATACACTATCACGTGATATGTTCTATCTTGCCAACAGTAAATAACTGGTGATTCAGCGTTTTCAGTCTACTGTGAAATGACCAATGATATCAGGATCCATCTTATCATGATATGATCTACAAAGTACAAATTTTCACTAGTAAGGATCACGGTAATGGTTTCGTGTAAACGTTTTTGCATGGGCTTTAACTGGGATGATTAAGAGGGGATCTTAGTACTGGTTGAAAGGACAAATCTGTTATATGCAAGATGCGCAAACATTAAGAAATACCACAGAACTGTTAACATCTTAATATATAAGTTAGGCCATGTTTACACTATACCGGATAGCTATCGTCGCTCTGTGAAATTTCTATGGGATAGGGGGCTAACATGTACATAATGCCACAGCTATCAAATACGAGACGCTCTTCAAATAAGTGGGAAAGTCACTTCGCTCTATAGGTGATATGAAAGGCATTCCAATTGGTTGCAGTTATCCGTTAGAGTATACGCTATTGCACTATCCGACAGAGATCATTCCATGACAGTATACGACGATAGGAACCATTATATGGTAAACGGGGCCTTAGTATCAACAGGAACAATTGATATCTATTTTAATTGGCCTTGCCGGGGGTTCATCTAAATACAAATGCATGGTTAAGTCAAGCAAAATACCCCCTGTTACCAACCTGTTTAACGGTCTCTTTGATAAAAGATTTTCTCTCTGTCAAATCATGGTTTGGAAACTTGTCAAATACCTAAAAGCATCAAAATTAAATGTGAGATTTAAAGACTTTAAACCACATGCACATGCAACTACATATCAGACTAAATACACAACTGAAAAAATCCATTTCATCTAGAGGAACTTTACTTCTCTGGCTATTTCAGCTGTACTATTCACTCTTCTAGAAAATATTTTCCAGCAATAAATAGTTCCATTCCCCTTAGATCTCTACCCATCCTACCCTAGATTGTCCAAATTCTTCCTAGTTCACAACTTAGCCTGGTCTCTATTCACCCCATACCCCAGTAAATATTTAGAACATTCCACAAACGCTAAAAATGCTAATATCCATGAATGAAAGAAAGAACAGTATAATAAAATATAAAACACACAATATTAAAGGAAACATGCATTAATTCTAAAGTCAAGCACGCAAATAACATGTGAAGTGACTGCTATATTCATTTATAATGTCAAAATACGTAAAGACCAGTTTACCTGTTTACAAATCATTTTCATAGTAACAGTTTCCAGATCTGCACCATCCAGTAATTCTTCAACAACTTTCTCAATTTCTTCATCCTGTCAAAGATTGATAATCTTTAGTTTACTCAAGTTCAAAAAGTTTCTTTCATATGGAAAAAAGCAATGGGCCTACTTAGGATACAACTACGTACAATCTTTCCTAGGACATCAACATATTACAGCAACATTTTCTACTACCCTACATCCTCAAATTAGCCACCGCAGCGGCGGCTTATTTATTCCTTGGATATTTGCATGGGGCATATTCGA
Organism: Cassiopea andromeda; assembly: GCA_018155075.1. NCBI lineage: Eukaryota > Metazoa > Cnidaria > Scyphozoa > Rhizostomeae > Cassiopeidae > Cassiopea > Cassiopea andromeda. The sequence goes on from WIPJ01000194.1 coordinate 41,720, forward strand.
GGGGATGGTTTAAGAAACTTTTCTGGTAGTTGGTCATATTCCATTTGAAGGTAATCTACCAATGAGATTCTTTCTAATGCTACAAATACAAGCAATAAGGTGTGTTCTAAAGGACATACGATTTTTCGTTGATTATTCTCAGCTTTCCCTTTATTAACTCTATAAAGCATTAATAGAGTCTCAAATAGCTACAACCACATGCATTGGCGGGGTTTATTAAAGGTGGGTGGGGCAATTCGAGGTTTTATGGTACTCAGCGCTTTCAAACACAATCAATTTCTACATACAAAAGTTGAATGAAGATACTCACAGATGGGCCTTTTGGTATTTTTGACAGCGGCTCATCCTCTTCTGAATCACTTTCTACTTTCTTGGCTGTTGACAACAAAAATGAGCTCCGTAATAAATGAAGTTGTTTTATAACAAGTCTAACCAAAATGCACAGCCAACATCTCTCTTAGTTCATGCTCCAGAATGCTAAATCTCTCTTAGTTCAATGTCAGAAAAGAAAGTAAGTGTCAAGCTACACTTTCACAAAATAATTTATTTTGTGATAGCATTGACATTGGATTTTCTGTGAGCACATTGATAGTGATGAATGATGATAATGAATAATGATGATGAATGATGACTATCATGATTATGAAGATAATGACTGATGATAGTGATGATGATGTTGATTTGTGGTTATGATGATGATGAATGCTGGTCATAATCTTAATGAAAATAAGATTGTCATTAAGATGATGACAAAATTTCTGGAAAACTCTCGTTCAACATTTTCACCTTAGTCTTCGAGAATAAATATTGTAAGGCTACTTCAAACAATGAAAATATCAAATCATTAATTATAAAAGATTAATACCTTTTGGCGATACTTTCTTCTTCTTCACCTTTTCTTCTTTTTCCTTCATCTTTTCTTCTTTTTCTTTCACCTTTTCTTCCTTCACTTTCGCTTTTTCTTCTTGTTCCTTCACCTTTTCCTCTTTTACCTTCTTTTTCTTTGATGGAGTTGGAAGCTTAATAACAGTTGCTTTTTTTGGTTTGGCTTTTGTCTCTTTTTTCACTGCCTGTTTGATAAACAAAACAAAACATGTTGAATACAATCAATGTCCTTTGGGGGAACTTTCAATGGATAATTACTTGAGTGGCAGACAATGCAATGTACATAAGTGTTACTCAACCATTTTGGAGGTACGGCACATATTATAGATAAGAAAAACAGTATTGTGTTGTGGCACCATAGTTGGGAGAAACTGATGATACACATAATATAATTTCAATGGTAACCATTACTTCTTTCTTCTTTTTCTTCTCTTTTTCTATATTTTCTTCCTCTTTTTCATCAACATCTTCCTCATCATCACTACCATCATCATCTTCTTTATCATTTTCTGCCACCTTCTTCTTCTTTTTTGGCTTCTCATCAGATGACTTTGATTTTCTCTGCAAAGAAAGTTTGAAACATATAATATTATCCTCTTAGTAAATTTTTCCATTAGCTTACAAAATAACTAATGATCAAACCATACATTCTTGAGAATGACCATGACAAAGCTAGGACACCACAAACCCTTTCACTATTCCCCTGGGGGCTTACTTATTTCTTGGATTTTGCATGGGGGTCTATCTGAGGGGAGGGCTTATTTGAGGGGGGCTCAAAGTTTTCCTGGTATTTGGCCATACTCAAGTTACACTCTTTCAACCATAGACTATTTCTTTGATACTGCAAATAGAAGCATTAGGATGATTTTAAGAGGAAATATGATTTTCCATTAATTAATTAATGCTTTTTTCTTTTGTAATTCACTAAAGCACTAATACAGCTTGAAATAGCTATTGTTACATACTTGGGAGGAGGATTATTAACAATTTGAGGTTCTGGGGTAGTGGTTTTTTCAAAGGGAGCTCTTTCAAGGGGGGAAATTAGAAGATCTACAGTATTTCTATCAAAACTTGGAGGAAAGATAAACATTAAAACTTCAATTAAGCAATCAATTACAACAATTAAGCAATCATAATATCACTGAGCCAATTTGTGAATTGCTTAATCAATTCAACCAATTAAATCTTCAATCACAAAACTGATTCAAAATGATAGAAATTACTCATCTATAAGCAGTGAGCAAATAAACAATTTTGATAACTAGTCAGTCAGTCAACTGATTGATCAGCTTATCAACTTACTGAAATATCAATCAATCAAGTAATCAATCAGTTAATCAACCAAGTAATCAATCAATCAAATACCTTTCTTGACTTCTTACTGCTTGGTGGTTGCACTGGAAAGAAAACAACTGATGTAGGATATCATATAACTAGAAAAAGAGATGCAAACCAAATGAAGAGGATGCCAAGTCCAAAAACTTTTTCCTTGCTTAACTATTACTCACAGAAGAATGTAGATATATCCCCTTGATGAGAATGGTTAACTTTTTAAAGAGGTTGAGAGTAAATAAAGGAAATTTTAAAGTACACCAACCCTATTTGATAGCTTTTAATTTACGAATAAGTGAAGAAAACATCTGTAATAAAAATCAACTATGATATGTAACATCTATTATTTTGTGCAAATGAATTTCCAAAAAAGTTAGAAAAGATTATCCATACCTTTACCAGGAACTTTCTACAAACAAATGAAGAGAGATCAGCAAGAGATGTTGAAAAAGTGAACAATGAAAAGAACTACAATATTTAGAAAACGGAGTTCTGATTTACAAATATCGCACTTGAGATAAATACCTTATCCGTCTGGTAAGGTTTCATCAAAAATTCCAAAACTTTTGCTTTCAGCTCATCCTATTGGAACAAAATCACTATAATTAATTTCATCATAAAGAAAATGGTTAATAATATGAACGCAATATCAAATGATGGAACATTATATCTTAGCATTGCCTTTTGAAAATGGGAAATTAAGTAAGCACAATATCAGGTTGGTGAGTAAACAAATCATTCCATGAGCAAGTTCATAAGAGAGTGAGTGACTAGTGTGTTACTAGGCAAAATCAATGTTGCATCTATAAAAGTAACAACGAAGTGTAAATTTTTTAAGGAGGAAGGAGTGGCAACAAACCTAGAAGTAATTGCATTAAAAAGTTAGGGAGTAACTGTCTCAGACAAAACATGGTTGAAAAATTAGCATCATCACAATGTGAAATGAAACTGGGGAAAAAACATTTAAAGGTATGGAGTAATATTAACAGACAACTACTTTTAAAGACATTTATCATTAAGATGCATAACATTTACTTACTCTGTTTCCCTTCAGGCTTAGGCCAAAAATTTCGCAAAGCCTCAATAGCCCCATTTTAGCAAATCTAGAGAAATCAAAAAATACCAGAAATAAATAAATCTGACTACACTTTTGGGAAAAAGTTAAAAGATAGAAATGAAGCAATATCCATAATAAAACATACTTTTCCATTTGCCAATCCAAATCACCATATTCCTTGCTATCCTAAAATAAATCAGAATATTTTGCTATATGCATTTTCCTACATTTCCAAAACATTCCATGAACATTCAGGCTAAGGTAGCATCTAACAGTGAGCAAAGGTAGGCAAAACCTCATCAAATTTCACTCATCTCTTCCTAAGATCAAGTCTAAAGTCTCTTTCCAAGCCCAAAGTGCTTCATCTAACTACACCAGTGAAAAATTAAAAAAGTATGTAGCGAATAGATGACATTTAAGGATATTTTAAGGAGCTAAAAAATTATTTTTAAGGAGTATTTTTTGAGCATTTCCACAGCAAAAAGCAAACCATTTCCTAAATAAATCTACCATTGAAAACCCTCTCTTCCAAGAATTCAGTAAGAATAAAGAGATTTTAAAGAGTATTCAATAAAATGCACAAATATAAGGAGTTTTTAAGTGCCCTCAAAAACGTAGATCAAATCTAAGGAGTATTTAAGGAGTAGCATGAACCATGGTTTATGGAATGCAACAGTGGCCTTTGCTGATTCACATTTTAGGATTACTCATATCAAATTGCAATAAAAGTAATGAATGTTAAATAAGTCATTGTCTAAGATTGATCACATTGCATCTGATATCCCTAAATTGCAACAGCTATTTCAACAAACACAACTATCCATTATATATGAGTCAGCTTGAAATTCTCAGAAACTTTGCTACAAAACCCAATAATAGTGAGAAAATTAATCATAAATAAATAAAATACCTTCTCAAATGGGAATCCACAGAATGCATAAATATTCTTTTTTATTGTAGATGTCTGGGAAATGAGACAAGGTAATTAATAAGATGACATTAAATTTCTAAAAATTGAAACTAAACTGAAGGAAAAAATCTCTCCCAACTGTATAACTTTAAAAATATTAAGCTTGAAACATACATATTAATAAAGAGAATAAAACTTCCACATATGTTTTCTACAGTCTATTTGTCATCACAAAAGCTTTCAGTCAAATTTAGTGATGGTTATAACAAAAGCCATGTAGTGGAGATCCTCCTCCACTACACACATGCTAATGAAGCAACATACACACATTTTTTATAAAGAACCTACATATTGACTACCAAAATATTCAAAGAACTTTTACAATTAAGAGAGAGAAACTTAAGGAGCTTTTCAATTTGAAAAAATAATTATAACTGCAAATAATCAAGAATTAAGAAGCCACTTTCATTTGTTTGCAGTCAAAATTAGCATAGATACATGTACAAAGCTCCTTGTTACCTTACTAATGCCTTTGATATTGAGTTCTATCCAAAATTAAAGGCAAAAGACAGAAATTTGATGCTTCCTTGTATTGGCACTACTTATATGGTACCAAATGTGCAGTGAAGATAAAGGAATTACTAAAAGATTTTGGTAATAGAACCTGATAAATAGTGGTCAAAAAATAAGGAGCTCCTAGAACTAGGCCTTGAGCTAGGTTCCTCATAAAAAGTATGAACACCACACACACATATATGTGCACAAAAATGCACAACAAACACACAGCGAAAACACATTTCTGATTAATACTTTTTACAATCTATACAGAGCATGAAACAATAAGTCACCTTTCCAAACTGCTTGTAAAGAAGTTTATGCAAAGGCTTAAGTTCTGCTGACAATGATCTGTTGATCTCATAACGCACTGCAAAAAAGACCATCAAAATGTTTGATGAAAAATTGGAGGAAAACAACTCAGTTGAGGACATGGGCATAACTCAAAAAAGACCAATATGTTTAATGAAAAATTGGAGGAAAACAATTTAGTTGAGGACATGGGCATAACTCAAAAAAGACCAATATGTTTGATGAAAAATTGGAGGAAAACAATTCAGTTGAGGACATGGGCATAACTCAAAAAAGACCAAAATGTTTGATGAAAAATTGGAGGAAAACAACTCAATTGAGGAAACGAGCATAACTCAAAAAAGAAAAAATGTGGTAATGATGGAACAAACATATGGAAACTAGTGGGGGTGTGAATGAGAATAGAAAAGTGTTACTAGGTTGCTTTTGGAGTTTGGCTTTCACAAAAAATCTCAAAATCACTATCAAAAAATATTTAAACTTTTGTGAGAAACATGTTAAATACAAGTTGTTGAAAGAACTATAATTCAAAATCTTTTATGCAAGTAAAAACAGAATTAAATGTATTGGCATGAGTAGATAATGAAATGTCAAAACAGAAAATTCAACTAAATGTATTTGTGTACACACCAATGTCAATGTCACCAAGCTTAACTCCTTTGCCCTTGAACATGAAAAACATTCAGTTAATATGAGGCAGGGAAAAAATTAAGGATATGGTTGAACAACTGGAACTTATTGACTTTCAAATCAATTCCCACTGATGTATGACAGGTATCACTTTTCACATGTACTATCCCTAATTATCTCAAATTATGTCAAATCTACCTCTTGAAGGTGATAAAAGTGCTAGCTAGATTTACAAAGAAAACATAAGACAAAACCTTTAGCACTTTCCAACTTACTGAGAAAGATAGCAAATGAACCAAAAGATTTAAATATCAGGTAATGTAAGTCTTATTTTATACATTTCAAAGATATTGACATCTTGAACAACAAAACGTTTCCGTTTTCATATTCTGTAGAAACTAAAATCTTAGCTTGGGGGAATATTTAGCTCAAAGCCCATTTTTTATAATCCAAAATAAATAGCACTTATCAACCAATTTTTTTACCTTTGAATAATCAAGACCCTCTTTCTTTTTGGCTTTATCATCATTTGATAACAACAGCCTCTCTACTTTTTTCCTTTCTCTTCTTGTTTCTATGATCTCAATGGGTCTTTCCAACAATCCTAAATAAAAAAGCTCTTGTGACCATCTCTCATGCTATAAATTTTATGTTAATACCAAGTTACTTAAATGCTCTGGATTCACATAATTCTATGATGATCCTATGATGGTAAAAAAAGGAATATATACTAAAACACTTCAAGTATGGCTAAACATTTAATTTTGTTTATCTATCAACACTCAAAAGTTCATGATCATAACAATTTCTAAACTAAAGATTCAACTGTGATTTAAAAGCAGCAGATCATCAGAATTTCTCTCTCATCTTAGTTTTTGAAAGTTCTAATATACACGCATTGTTTATAAGAACAATTTCATATGAACACGAGCCTGACATTTGGTGGAAAATTAAGAACAACAATTGAGCTTAAAAATTTCAGAAAAATTTTGAACAGCCAACATGAACCTCAAATTTACTGATTCTTATGAAAGAAAGTGTAGTTCAACCCTCCTCAACAGAAGAAAAAGAATGTTTGTCACTCAAACATAGCTCCTCCACAAGAATATTTAAGAAAAAGACCGACAAGATAGCCCATGTGGCATCTGGGCATTGTGAAAAATTTGCTCGTGATCAATCAAATTAAGAGATTTCCAAAACACCATACCTAGAGTCTCTTCTTCTGATTCCTCACCGCTACCTTCCATTGGAGCATCTTTGACTTTAGCTGACTTGTGCTCATTCTTTGCCATTTCAAGTTAAGTGTAGTTGATATCAAAGTGGCCTAAGTGATAAATGGTATCAAAATAGCACCTCTGAGAACAAAAGTCGATTGAAGCAAATACCATAGTACACTAGCTAATAGCAATTGTTTTTCGACATATCAATTGCAAAAGAAAACCAATCAACCTCTGAAAAGATAGCCAACTGGCCAAGTAACTTACACACCTTTTTGACCTTTTCGTCTTTCCCGCTTGCCTGGTAACGTCTCCTAGCCTCAATTGAATATTTTGTAATCACGTGGTATAGCTCCCAGACCCTTTGACGTATAGAATGGCGGGAAAGCCCATTCATGAAGGGGTTCACATTATTCGCACTTTCTCGGGGTAAAGCCGGGATGACACTACCGGGGGCTGGGGGGCTGCAGCCCTCAATCGGCACCGAAACTTTTATCCACCGTAGGCACTTTCATAACCTCCATGACCTTTTCTTTAGTCTTTTAGCCAATGCGATACGTACTGTCTGTTGAAATTCTTTGGCTTCGCTCACTGTCGGCCAGGGGTGATTTCTAACAATTTTAAAAAGGGTGGCTCTATGTGCAATGTCAGAAAGTTGGTGTGGCTACGTTGGAGCCACACCCACATTTTGAAGATAGGGACATGTTGATTTAGTCTAATTGTGATATAATATAGCCAACATCTAAAAAGATCTCAATAGCCATATAGTGGTGAGGAAATTCATCATAGCAATACCATACAAACCATTGAAAGCAAGGTCAATGCGCTGTGAAAAGCAAGATTGATACAAAAATGTGGGGGTCTGAGCCCCCTAGAAATCACCCCAGCCGTCGGCACCTTTGCAGCACTAATGCCCCAGCAATTTCTCTCTGGTGCCACAACTGGGATGCAGGACATTTTTCCAGGGGTGCAAGAACCGTTCACCTCAATAACAGGAGATTAATTCATATATTGTAAGAGTACGAGCAGGGGGTGAAGCTAGGGTGCGTCCATTGGGGGTGTGAGACATAGTTGCTCAACAAAAGGACGTTGTTGTGCATTGAAAGAAACGAAAAGCCAACTTAGATAACATCACACGATTGTTCTAAGGGTAACTATTTTCAATATTGATAATAAGGAAAACTATAGCTCTGTAACAAAGATAACCCCATGATAATAAAATGAGGGGATCTTTGGGCTGTGTCCCCAGAAAAGTGTTTGAGACCACGCCCTTTATTTTGGCTTGTATCCATGGTCCAGTGCTAGAACAAGTAGATATGCCGTTATACTCAATTTTATAGAAGCTCGGTAAACATATTTGCAGGGGCGATTTTTAGGGGAGCCTATGGGGGAAGAGGCCCCTTATTGAAATTACTGTTAATTTCAGGGGGCTGAGCCCCCCTAAAAGTTCTTGTAAATACCTTTGCTTTTCAAAGTGCATTACCTTGCTTCCAAAGAGTTTTGAAATGCTATGCTCATTTATGTACTTCGAAATATTTATTGAAACATATCCTGTTGTTGACTATACTAAATCAGTATTGAAATACATCATCTTATCCGCATCTTTGAAAATATGGGCGTGGTTACAGCTGGACCACACCCGAATTATGGGTGTGGTCATGCATAGAGCTCATCCTTGTTAAAATTCGTAGAAAACACCAATGAATATATGCCCTGTAAATAACATATGCATAAGTTCGCTCTTTCATCATTTGCACAGCTTTAACGTAAAACTGCCCAAGGTGTTACAACAAACAATAACTATAGGCCTTCAAATGACCCCAGGAGAAAAAGTTAGCGTCGAGGGAAGGCCATCTACATGCAAAGAGTTTAGAATTGCCCGACAAATATTCCAGCAGCCAAAAACATTGCCCGATGAATTACTTATTTTTCATCAATGGCTTTGGCTCGCCCCCATACATACAGGAGTTTCACTCTTGAGTGCAAGGTAAGGGCAGAAATTTGTTAGGGGTACTCACGTCACATTCTCTGGATTGCTTGAAAAGTGAGCTCTTAAATTTAGCAAAGAACAGAAAAATAAGAAAAGAAAAACAAGCGTTAAATGGAGAAACAAATGAATGAGCTATTCAAATGTATATTATGTACAAAAATAAAGAAGTTTTGTTTAAAAAACTTTAAATTCTATGACAATGTCTGAGTGCCTTGATCATATCCTCTGGTATGAAGCTGCGATTGGGGAACCCTGGATGAGCAATTCACCTGGGTTGTGCATCAAGTCAACAAGAAAAGTTTTCGGAGGATACTTGACTTCTTCAGACTAAAAAAGAATTTTTAAATTATGTTTTTACAACTATGGCCTCTATAATTACAAGCTGTATTGAGAAATACATAGAAATGTAAGGGTGATGGTAGAAATAGTATATTATTAAAAAGTAAGCAACAAGATATGGTTGAAAAACAACCCGTGATGATCAACATGCGAATAGATTTATGGAAGAACTAATAAATTAACAATAAAACAAATAATTTTATGAAAAAGAAGAGAAAAGAAGACATATTGCTGTCTTAAGTGGTTCGACTAAATGTGAGGGTAAAAGATGCAACCAAAATTACCAAATGAATGAATGCTTGAACGAATGAATGAATGAATAAATGAATGAATGAATGGATGGATGAATTGATGAAAAACTGACTTAATAAAAGAACGAATGACTAAACTAATAATTGAAGGAATAAATGAAAAGTGGAATGAATGAACGAATGAATGCATTAATTAATTAATTAATTAATTAATTAATTAATTAATTAATTAATTAATTAATTGAATGGGTGAACCAACTACTAAATAATTTCCTTGAAAAAAATACAAAAAGAATGCAGATAAGAAAATACTTGTTCGTCTTGATCTTGACACAATCTAACTTCATTCCAAGCTCTTCCATAATCACCTCTTACCAAGGAACAAGGGATTCCTATGCGGTCAGCTAGGGCCTGAAAATAAATCAAAGATGGTTCAGTGTGAAGACGCTTCATTCGAGTATTCTCAGGTGCCAAATTAACGTCCCACCCCACTTACTAATTTTTCGATTTCTTCCAACCCCCCGAACCTTATTAGGACTCCCCGTTCATTAATTTTAAGGAAATTGACTTCTTTTACAAACCTTTTAATTCATTTCCTTTCTTTGTCAGTACTATTTACGCCCGATTTTCATGGCAAAATATCGTACTGCCATATATAGTTTAGCTTTATGCTCTTTGACAACCTTTTTTTGTACTTTCCGTCCTTTTATGATCATTTATTTCTTGAATTCCCATCCCCCCGTTTATTTTGACCCCTCCTTTACTTTTTTTCTCGTTTTTACCTCCGTTTCCCCCAATTCCTTGGGGCTTGGAGGGTGCCTCTGAGAGGACTTTAGTTCTGGCACGAGCATTTATGACCGGATGCCCTTCCTGACGTCGCCAATGGTCTGCGGTAGGCCTCGAACCCAGGACCATGTTGGTCTGAGTCGAGTGTTTTACCGCTGGGCCACGGCTGCTCTTGACCCCTCCTTTATTACATTTCGGAATTTTTTCCAGCCCCTCTGTTTGCTAGGTCCCCCTGTTTATTTGACACTTGAGAATAAAAAATGAAACAGTTCAAACAGAGACAATGAAAGGAAGAATGGTATTAAGCAGTAAAATCAGCTAAATACAGGATATAGACCAGGGATGTCAAACGTAAGGCCCGCCAGCTCCTTCAGTGTGGCCCCCAAAGGAATTTTGAATATACTGAGGCCTAGCGATAGTTCTTTTCGGCTGTAATAGATGGCATTGAAAAGCTGGTTCCTCCAGTTTTTGCCATTGTCTAGCGCGCCAGATAGGAAACATCCGATGAGTTTTATATATTTTAAAATCCCAATTACCACCCTCTTGGGACCTGTCAACCTACCTGGCCCCCATGACGTCATAGTATCCCTTTTGTGGTCCGGGCCTAAGTGAGTTTGACACCCCTGATATAGACAATTAGAAGGCTTAAAAAGCTTCCCGATATATTCACAAAACTAAAGATTTAATTACAACCAACCTTGAATAAAAGTGCCCTGTGATGATAAATCCCGGTTTTGACCAATCCAATTGGGATTACGTTTGAGTTTAAATCGTGTTTGAGCTGACTTATTGGCAGTTCAAAGCTAAAGTTTGGAACGTCATCTTTGATAATTGAACCTCCCATTTTGTCGCTGACAAATCTGCAAAATTTAAATTTAATATTGAATAGAGAAAAGAAAGAGCGAATTAAAAATTGTATTGTGGATCTTGTAATTGTAATTGTAAATGAGATAAATGAAGGTGCCGTGCTTTCCAAACTTTTTTAAGTACATGAGAGGCTTTGAAAAGTTGTCTACTCTCAAGTGCCAAATAAACTGGAGGGTCCTAATAGACAGGGGTTGGACAAAATTCTAAATGTTCATAAACGGGGGAATCAAAATAAATAGGGGGGTTCAGAATTTGAGAAATGGCTTTAAATGATTATAAAAGGATGGAAGGAACAAAATCAGGTTTTCATGAAGCATAGAGATAAAACGTATGCAGAAACACTCTACTTTGCCTTGCATATTGGGCGTGAATAGAAATAACAAAGAAAGGAAATGACAAATGGGGTTCATAAAAAGTCTTTAAAATTAATAAACGGGAGGTCCTGATAAGGTCCGGAGGGTTGGACAAAATTGAAAGATTAGTAACAGCGGGGAGTTTAGTTGGCACCTGAGAGTACAAGCTCATAATAGAGCCTTTTTAGGTATCCTTGAGTAGCCATATTTGGAAGGTGTTTAGTACCTGGCTAAGGATTGAATTTGTTCTTCTTTTGACTGCAAAACCATTATATCTCGTTTGCATTCCTCAATATAAGATGAGAACTTTGAATCAGAAGGAGGCTGCCATGGCATCGGTGTCTTGTCTTCCCCTTTTTCTGCAACATTCGAGCTATCATTTTTTGGGGTCTCTTCCACTGGAACTCTCTCTTCTTTTAATCGACTCTTCCTGTTTTTGTTTTGGTAGAAATGAGTAAACCATTAAACCATAAAAAGAGAGCAAAATTCTTCTAGCAAATGACAAGCAAAATATTACGAAAATATTAATATTGTCGTTATGAATGTACTTTTAAGGCCTAAGCAAAATAAACGATGCTTTCACAAAATGAACAATTTGCAAAACGTTTAAAGTCGAGAAATGGCATGTAACATTCCAAATAGCTTTACAACTGAGCTACAGATTTTTTATAACAACACATAACATTTTGCTTTAATATTCTTAACATTTCCTGCTTTTGACTATGAGATTATTCGTAAATTATTCTTAAGATTTAAAGGCGTAATTACATCTGAAAGTCAAAGTCTCGAACTTTACGTTATTCTTAAATTTCAGTGATTCTGAGCTCCAATATTCCTATAAACTTAATTCTTATAAAAAAGTTTGTATCTGCTGGGACTAAGCTAATTGGTAAGCAAAGCACTCACCTAGTGAAACTAGCCTAAAATACTCCAATTGTTGCAATAAAATAATTATCATTATTATGTTAATTGTGTTTCTCTGATCCTTCCAAGTGGTCAGAGTGGTTCTTCCAAGTCTCAGTAAATATACTCACGCTCTTGTTTCTGCTCTTGACTTCAATTGCTTGCCTACATGTGGCGCACGGGTCGTTTCAACAGGTTGTTCTGGGAGTACAATTGTTGTGTTTTGCCTGCATTGCAAACAAAAAAATTCTTAAGTGGAAATTATCAACTAAAATTAGCAAGATAATGTATAG
>WIPJ01000195.1:17546-31787 GCA_018155075.1 Cassiopea andromeda
ATATATACACACACATAGATATATGTGATACCGCCTTCTCGTCCTGCGCTCGACATATGAGAATGGAGTGGGAAAGTTAAACTCGCGGAGCTACCAGTGGACCAGTCCCCCGCCGCTGTAGCTTTCACTGCATTCGCAGGTGCGTGGCCTAGGGCTATAGAAACGGAGATATGCGCCGCCCTATGCGCCATTGGCGCGGGAAAAGACTTTGACTTTTGACTGTGTATTTAGCTGAAACTTGTTTCATGGCATTCTTACAGAACCAATAATGAAATTATTGAATCGCAGAATGAACACAACGATAATGAGACATGATTGCATTAATTGTGACATTTCCAATTACGACATTTCCAATTAATTAGATATCACCATGATATGTGACAAAACCAAGCTTTTCGGATCCTAATTCCATGGATTCAGCATCAGTGCAATGAACTAACACAAAATCAAAATTTTATAGGAAAGTAAACAAGATAGACATGAGGAACCTAGGAAAACCAACCAAAGATTAAATCAATAAACCAAAACAATGAAAAGGATAAAACATAAAATCCATGGTAAAATTTATAGGGTAATTAACTATACTTTTACCATGGATTTCATGGTGTACCCTTTCCATTTTTTTGGTTTATTGATTTTGTCTTTAGTTGGTTTTCCTTGGGTTGCCCATGTCTATTTAGTTTACCATTTATTTTCCTATAAAATTTTGATTTCATGTTAGATTATTAACTGGTGATAGATCCCTGGAATTGTGCTCCGAAACGTCTTGATTTGTCATGATTAAATAATTGCAAATGTCGTAATTGCAAATGTCGTTAGTAATGCAATTATGTCTCTTATTATCGTTGTGTTCATTCTGCGATCTATTGGAAAATTACGCTTCCCTTAAAATGAAATTATTGAATGAACGTTCTTATATAGGAATAGGGGTGTCGCCAGGGTTATAAGTGGGGGGACGTAAATGAAATTTATTTGGCCATACCCTCTAGCTATCTGAAGATTTGCTGCTACTCCCTCCACAATTATTTTCTCATCAATTTTAAAGAAATCCCGAGCACCATCCTGACAAAAAGTGGGGGCATTTTCCCCCAAACTCCCCTCGTGACCACGCCACTGTACAAGAATGACGGTTGATAGGAAAGTTGAGCTCGACTTTTGATAAAATTAAGAAAGTTCAATAGTGAATTGCTAACCTTTGCGAAGAGCAATGCGTTAGAAAATTATTATTTGAAGGATTCAATTTTTTGATAAATATAAATTTTTCCAGTGTTTTACCTGACTTACAGTGTTCTGCAACGGAACTCTCAGCATGCCAATCTTAACTGTCCTTCAACATCTCATCCTTTTTCCTCATTGCGAGCATGAGAGAAGCAACTTCTTAACTGAATTTTTGCTGTAATCTCCGAAATTCTACTCCTGACACCGATAGCAAGAATGTTTTTGCAAGTGCTGATTTGGTCTACGATGCTTTACATGATGTGATCTAACGACACACAAAGCATGCAAACCAACGAGACATGAAGATTTCTACAGAAGTTAAATATTCATTGCTTTGAAGAATAATTGGATGAGAAATCACAGGTTTTACGATAGTCACGGTTCTAGTTGGCTATCTTGATACCCGCAGAAACGTATTTCACATGCTTTGAAATAAAAGATCCTTGCCAGCGGTAGTTCCTAGGAGGTTTAGAGATAGGGCTGTTTTGTTGAAACCATTCATTATTTTGGAGCAGCCCCCTGAAATTGTAGCATTGATCTTGCCTTTGCAAGTTCACCATTTTTCCATTCATAATTCAAGAACTTCTACTTCCAAAGAGCTGATGCACAGTGCACGTAAATTAGCAGTTTTCTAGTAATTTTGTAGCTTTCATTCACGTTACTCTCACGAAACTAAACGTTTGTTGTTTGTAGAAAAGCAAGCTCAACGATTAGCTACGTATTCTTAGTTCTTGGCCAGATTCTAGTGCGCTGTTTCTTGGACACTGCCAAGGAGAAGAAAGAAGTTCTAACAACACTCAAACAAGAACAACAAGCGCAAAGCCGCATTCATCCTTTGTTAGGCCTGGTTTCCATTCAAGTTTCTTGTGCCGGCGACCCACCGGCGAAATCGAATTTTTTAATGGAAACACTTCATTTCAACTGCCGGCAACACATAGGAGTGTTCAACTTTTTTTCCATTGCTGTGCCCAGAAGTTTGATTGGCTTCACTACTACTAAAATGACCTTCATTTCAGTTTCATTTTAAAATTCTCTACGGAGGAGAGCTTATCACCGGTGGGTCACTGGTGAGTGAAACTTATATGAAAACATACTGCAGTAGTAATGTCACCGGCCGACATTAAAAAGTTCTATGGAAACCAGGCTTTAGGTTGTAGCTACAACAGACTTACTAAATTTAATGGCCAGGACAGATTGTTCTAGATTGTTAATGAAATAAAAGGACAGGCCAACAGCATCTTTCAATTAGGACAAATTTATAAGCCGGTACTTCGAAATCTTCATTGGAGAAAGTGACAATGCAGATCTTGTGTGAATGTGACAGATAACAGATAAAATGCAAAGTCATGGATTTAACTATTTCTCATAGCTACGTGCTAAACTTCTATCATTTTTAACGCATAAATATGAAAAGTTATACTCAACAGAATATAAAGTAAATAAGAGAATCATGTGATTTTACTATTGAGAAATCTCGTTACGAAATTGGTGAAAAGATTTGGATATCCCTAGAAGTCCAAAAACACTAACAAAGGAAGAAGGGATGGAATTTTAATGCATGACCAAGCACTGATAGCGCAGAAGGGTCGTCAAGCCAATGTAAGTAAGGGACCTGGGTCGGGTGGAGTTGAGGTAGAAACATAAGTTACAGGAGTGCTGTAGGAGTGATCCACGTGATTGGGAGCAAAGGAAATGGATGGAGGAAATCGAACAGAGTGCCAAAAGGGGGCATAAACCAATCATGAAAATATTGGAAATACAAAAAGGCTAGATAGAATGAAAAACAATGTTCCAACTCAATACGAGAATAATATTTATGATAATAACAACAACGGGAATAACTACGGGTGTTTCCTATGGATTAGCTGCGAGAAATAAAAATTCTGAGACAAGCAAAGACCTTGCCTTGAATTATGACATGCGCAGACAACATAGCGAAATAGATCTTAACACTGTTTTAATACTGAGTAGTAAGTCAGCCAGCATATTAAAATATCATTGAAAATTTAAAATATCTAAACCCCAAAAAGGAAGTTGAATACTGCTAATCCTGACATAGAAAGTTCAATCTCAAACTTGCGTGAAACAACTCATCATGGCTTCTGCGCAAAAATTGTTATGCTCTGACCAATGCGCCTTCGTGTGGCATCTGTATCCTCAAAATACTTGTTCAGCGTCCCATTAGCTCTCATTTTCTGCACTTTAGTAATGGCTTCTTCAAGCTCATCAGCATCAACAAGTCCCCAAATCGAGTCGATGCATCTCCATTCAGGACTGAGTGGGCCTTCAATGTTACCATATTGCTCCTCGCGAATGAGGCAACTTCCAGGCCTTGATATGAAGGATATATTATGGTAGCCTAAAATGAAATCATGTCAAATAGCTTTATCTACGATTTATCTACGATATATCTGTGATTTATCTACGATATATCTGTGATATATCTGCGATTCATCTATGATTTATCTACGATTTGAAAAAGCTAAAATACGATGATGCATCCTATTGCACTTCATGGTAAAGCATACCATTCTTTATTAGAATAAAATTTATAGGAATATTAAGGTTCAAAATCACTGATCGTAACCTAGGACTGAGATTTAAGAATAATTTCATAATAATGCGAGGCTCAAGCTTCATCAAGACACCAGAATTTTTTGTCCCTAGCTATAACTGCTTTCAGATGTATTTTTGCATTATCAGTGCAAATTATAAACTCTTGCTTAGTTTTATGATGTAGCAAAAACACCAACAAAGATTGGATTATATTCTCTAAAGTTTTAGGCAAAGTTACACCTTGCTATTTAAGAAAAATATCAGAATATTTCACATATTGAAGAATATTGAGGCTTGGGAAAGTGTGGTATTCTTATAAAAAAGAGTGTATTGAAATAAAATAAATATTGGTGGCCTATTTCAACAATTAATCAATCACTTAAGCCAACACAAATATAATTTTCTATAGGTTTCAATATTAGCTACACACAGCTAACTTAGGAACTGAGTTTAAGTGGAGTCGGTTTATTTGTCAGTACTGGACCTGATGACGTATGAGAGAAACTAAAGGCAAACTTGTCTGGGCTGGAAACTCATATTGGGGACTAGGTTAAGGGGCTTGGATAAGGGTAGAAGCATGGGATATCATTGTAGTGTGAATTACCTGCGTCTCTCAAGGCATCAAACAATTGTCCCTCTGGAATGACCTTTCTCTTGAACTTTGCTGCAGCTTTTGGCACAAGGGAATAGAACCAATAGCCTCTTGAGGCTTGCTCTTCAGAGTGCATATCAATCATTAATACCCCACCAGTCTTTAAAACTCTCATTGCCTCTTCCACGGCCTTCACAGCATTGGGGTAGCTCCCTATGCCACTGTCACATTGAGTGTCGATATGATGTAGCACCTGAAACGGATACGAGGTCGAATTACCAAGCCATATGAGAGAAGGGCGAGTGAAAGCTGCCCCAATAAAACGGGTGACCCATAGAACGGGGGGTGATTGATAATAGAAGGGATGACCTATACATGGAGATGCGGCCTTTGCCAAGAGAGATCGGTCATGCTGCAGAAGGTGAACCACGACAAGAGGGGCCTGGGGTCTAGTTCATGGTACATACCTGCATAAACATAACAACATCAAAAGTGTTGTCGTCGAATGGCAAAGTTGGTAAATAATGCTTTTTTAACTCAACAATCCTTCTATCATCAATATACTTATGTAACTTGTTCTTGGATTGGCTGAGCATTCCGTCTGATCCATCGAGCATGAAGATTTTGCCAACACCGGCTTCAAGTAAGACTTTGCTGTAGTTACCCGTTCCACAGCCCGCGTCAAGGACATAAATCTGACAAAGACAAACAAAAAAAACCATGAACCAAGATTTGACAATATTCCCCAACATCACTACCTACCCACTGGACTCTCTAAGTCCTACAATTGTTATTAAAAGGACGATGACAGAGAAGACATTCTTTATTTTGATCAATGACAAACTATGAACTACATATTCCAGATATGTAACATATTCCTGATTTTTACCACAACACGAAAAAGTGGCAACATTCTTTTCATATAATAAAAGCATTTTTCGTCCGACACTCGTCAAGAGTATGAACACGTCGGATAGTGACCTAAAAGTTAACGTCACTATCCGACGCTTTTATACTCTGATGAGTGTCGGACGAAAAAAGCTTTTAGTACATGAAAAGATTGTTGCCCCTTTTTCGTGCTGTGGCAAAGTTCTGTAGTACCAACAGAATATTCCTGATTACATCGTTCCACAAAATTCTCATCAAAATTTAAATCATCTATCATAATCAATAATCATTTGTCTCATCAAGCAATCATTAGTAACTATAAAACCAAAATAATAAATATCACCCACTACCACTGAGAGAATCATGATCTTCCAGACTAATCATTAATTGAAAACAATAAGAATCACTTGAAATCCATAGAATTTATTAGAAATCTTTCGAAACCATTAAAAATCCATGGAAATCTGCTTTTTTGATAAAGTACCTCTGAGTAATACTTGCCATGTCAGAGTAGAAACACTTGGCTACTACGAACTTTGGTGTATCAATGCCTTTCCGTAACAGACCTTTTGTCACCTGTTCAAATTGGTCTACTACAACTTAAAATCCACATACTAGTTTTTTCATTTCTCCTAGCCAGTGAGTGTCGTTTATCCATCCGTGATTAACTTGAATTTCGTAATAGCCCCACAGATTCATTACGCGTGTGCATGTTGCCATGAAAATAGGGCCTGAGAACTCTACTACCCACAAAATTCTATATATGACGCTTTCTGAGACAAGTGAAAGCGAATATTGTACTTACATCTTGGAGAGGTTTCTTAAGATACCCTTGTATCATGGCAATATGTTGCTCAGATCCAGATGGAATTCGACCAAGATCATAGTTGCTTGAAGCAACCTCGTAGTCATTGTAAGTACTCATGGTTCGTATTCCTGCAAAAACAAACACGTGACTTCAACATTAAATGTAAACAAGCCATCTTCTAATAGGGTTATAATGTGTATCTACCTTTCCTATATTTTAGTAGCATGTGTTTTTCAACCATAATATCTTTAGTATTAATATCTTTAATATCTTGTATCTTTAATATTAACAACATAAACTCTTTATAAATTAAGAATTGCAGCTATACTTATTCAAATACTGTTAAAATTATTAACTTTAACTTTGCCTGATTACAACTTCTTAGGACTAAACACTCAGCTTTTGACTCAGATTAGTATATTTTGTTTAACATCCAAATAATATTTACTGTGATTAGCACCTCACATTGTATACATTTTTAAACTTGGTCTTGGATGTAACTTCATGTAAGCGCTTATTACGAAGAACAAAATTGATATTACGATATTGAAAAGAAATATCGCTGCTAGTTAGACTCCACAAGTCTTACGCTCACGCTTGGTTGGTGGCCATATAACAACAGGATTCTCTTGTAGTTAGCTTTTCTCTACTTTGAATACCTCATGATCATGAGTAGCGGAGTATGGGGGCTGGGAGGGAGCCAGATGCGCTGCCACCTTAGTAAGATGCTACCTTAAGGCAAACTCCACACTTTAGGCTTATACAAGAGTGTCTCTCGCCTAACAAAGACCTCGCCATTCCTGAAGAACACACCCTTCTCCAAAAAAAGGCAAAGTAAATCCATTTAGCTGGGATAAGAGATGATTTAATTAGAACTCAAAAGAGGAATTGTTATCGAAGACAATCCTCACTTTAAATTCCACTTCGAAATTCAATCTCTACTAGAGCACCTTTATATTGAGTTCAGGTTTGAATAACAACCGTAATCCACTTTTTGCTCAGTAAATTTGAATTTGAAAACCCTAAACAATCTATCTGAGTACCCTAGAGTGCAAATCGCGATAACTCAAATTTTCTTCTATTTTCGAAAGCAATATTTGTGATGCTCTTTAATGCTGCCAGGCTCTGAAACATGGAGCCAAAATAAGACCTCAAACGCACCTTAAGTAAAACGTCATGCGAAATTTAATGTCCACGAAAAGACAACCGACCCATATCTTTGTTTATTTTCTAGTAAGTAATGACAGGGAAAGGCCTTAGGGCCTATAACAATGCCCCAACAAAGCAAAAACTAAGGAAAGGGAGAAAGGTTCAGTTGATAGAGAGATAAGGTTAAGTTTGTTGATGTTAGATTTGAAAGATGATAGATAAGTTGTAGGATTCGTGGAAAGCAGTGGAAGGTAAGTTGAGAAGTTATTGGAATGAAGGGTGATTTGTGAGCTAGAGTTCTTAGATATACAGTTTAAAGACATGGAAGTTCCTCTACTTGTACCAAATCATTTATTTACTTCTGTAGAATGGAGCGTCAATTGGTGACACGAAATTAACTGTTCACTTACAGAACGCAGGCAGAACTACAACCTGCGCTGAGAGGTAAAGACTTGGGAGCCTATCTTCGCATTGTATTCGACAAAGTACGATTTAATTATTTAGTTTTAACAGTTTATTTATGAAGTATAATGAGGATTCTCTTCAAGTTTCCTTAATGGAATAGAATGTTTTGTCCAAGGGGACGGTTGAAAGTGACAGTTTGGCAATATTACGAATGCCAATCTTGTCTTTGGGGATATGGAAACAAAAAGGGTATTTTATTCACCCTAGGCCTAATGTTCTCTTGTCTTGCAATTGACAAAAAATTTTTCAGTGTTGATATGTCCCAAATGATAAAAAAGTCATTTAAAACTCAAAAGATAATGACGGTAAAAATGCTTTGGCGAAGTTTTACAAACGGTCAAAATCTCTGATTACTCCACATGTGGTCGGTCGATTTAGCAGCTAATTTTTCGTGCACACACGAAAAACTCGAGATCAGGGACGTAACTTCAATATAATTGGGGGGCGGGATGTCAGAGGTTTACCCTGCCAAAATTTCCTATGACCATTTGTTGCTAGTAACAGTAGCTGATCAAAGGGTCCTGGTTCCAGTATGCTCCCTTGCAAAATGCATTTCACTACTGTTTTCCACAGCGAAATGGCAAATTTTCAAGGTTGGAGAGGGTGACTCACCCCCTTACACCCCCTTAAATTTCGTCCCTGCTCGAGATCTCATAAAGATAGGCCCTATTTTCACCAAAAAGCGCTGTAGTCCTTAGCAGGAAACATTTGGCCTTGGCAAGAGGGACATGCACTTGCCCTTTGAAAAATCAAACAATTACCAGACAATTGGTACACGCCAATCCAACAGGCCTCTCTTGCATGAATGCCACCACTGCACGGCTGCCATATTCTGGTTAAATACCACTAACAGGAAATGTGATTTACACACTACAACAAAATTTCAGTGAAAGAAAACTCCCATAATAAAAGATAGAGTCTGAGGGCCAAGTCTCACTTTCACTGGCTTCTCAAACTATGGTCACCTGCATTAACTTCTCGTAATCACTGAAGGATTCTATAACGGGAATAACTTATTGTATACGTATCGTCAAACAAGCAAGTAATGGAATGGATGACAAATGAGCTTTACTGCAACTTTCTTCCTTCTACGATACTATGTCTTATACAAGCTCACTAGGTTTCCCAAGTGGTTCGGCGCAAGGGGTACAGGTCTCTGTTCTCTAGGAGTTAGACACACAAATCTCTAGTCTCTGGTCTCTAAGAGTTAGACACACAAGTCTCTAGTATCTGGTCTCTAAGAGTTAGACACACAAGTCTCTAGTATCTGGTCTCTAAGAGTTAGACACACAAGTCTCTAGTCTCTGGTCTCTAAGAGTTAGACACACAAGTCTCTAGTATCTGGTCTCTAAGAGTTAGACACACAAGTCTCTAGTCTCTGGTCTCTAAGAGTTAGACACACAAACCTCTTATTCGAGCAGCTAATAAATCAGGTCAAAGATTAAATGGGAACTATTATACTCTACAATGAGACCTCTAGGATAACTACAGCATCTCCTAAAATCAGAGGCGCTAAGGAGGGGAGCAATCAGCGGGAATACACGCTTTTTCATAAGAGAATGGGGGTAAGTAAGAAAGTAGCGCCTGACATCTCAAAAAGCTAGGAAAGTTCTAGACTGAATTCTTGAGATATACGAAAGTTCACAGGCTCAAATAAATTTGAAATTCCAATTCTCTGTGTAGAAAATGCTGTATATGATATGCTTCCTTTTCTTCAACAGTTCATTTTGTATTATTGACTATCATTAGCAACTATTTCAGGTGTGTAATATGTAGCCTGTTGCACCATACATTTAACTGCATTCGCAAGACATCGGATTTCCAAAACATTGTCAGAAAGCTTTGATACAGAATTGGCAAAAAAGGCAAGACAGCTTAAATACTAGGCCAAAACCGATTTTTGCAAAAAACGTGTACTCCCTCTGAGTTAAACAAAATTCCCTCTTACGTGCTTGACAAAATGGCGAAATGATGAGTATCTAAACTGTCTTGTTCTCTGAAAATTCTCCTCCCTACAAGAATAAGCTTCCCGGTGCATAATCATCTCTAACATCCGTCCCTGGGCGCTACTGATGAGAATAAATATAAATATAAAAATCATCTAACTCAAAGAAAAACTTGATGATAGACATTGTCTTATCCAGGGGCGAGACTGGGAAGCTTCCATTGGGGGAATGAAGCATAGGACGACAACTGCCTCACAAAACGACGCGGCCTACTAATAACAAAAGGTTATGTTAGGGGTGAGTCATTTAATGCTGGGTACCGTGTGGGCTACAATTGGGGGGCAAGTAAAACATTTCAAAGGACAACTGGGAGTATGAAACTCTCTAGGAAATTTTTAAGCATTTTCGTAGAAATCTTGTATTTTCCAACGGAGTTGGAGAATTTCCCAGAAAAGTGGATGGGGTGAAAACTGTAAGCAGTTTCTTGATTTCAACCCGCCCCGTCACCCAGGGCCACCATTAATGGGAAGAAATTGCCGCAGGGCCTCATAACACTCATTGCTTCAAGGTTTGATCCTGATAAAGTGAACCAGCAATAATTCTCCAGAGTTATTTTCTGGACTCTGAACACTTTCTGCTCGCTTCGATTGTAGGGGGCCTGGTTCTTGCCCTCTGAATTCTCTCGGCAACCCTATCCTCACCCAGGGCCATAAATGACCGGCCCCCATGCTTAACAATCAATATATTTATTTTGATCAATGGGGGGATACTGTACCCCCATACTAATCAACAGTCTCGCTCCTGGTCAAAACACTAGATATAAAATCAGATGACAGTGTCTCATCCTGATATGTAAGAATATGACTTAGAAGGTCTCCCAAAAGAACACTCCTATAGAGGGTGGGGGAACCATACTCCCCAAACAATAGCCCTATTTTCAAAGTAACATCTTTGTCTGCAGCTTTTTCAGTTTTTAGATTCTAGGAGGAACCCAAGATGCTCTCAGGTGCTGTGGCGTCAAGAAACGCTGAGGACCATGCCCTTTTTGTAACTAACGAGGTAAAGGATCGATCACATATTCTTGCTAACTGTGGATCTATCAAAACAAGACGCCTTCAGTGTATCCCAAGTCAAGCCTTTGTTGTTATGCGAGGCAGAATTCTGATGCAATAACACGTAGGCGACAGACAATAATTTCGTCTGATCGGCCCATGCATGCCTGGAGGCAGCGCATAGTACTTTCAACCTTTGCTCTCCTACATTTGAAATACCGAGATTCTTCAGAGTCAAGCCTTAACTAATGATTTTCAAAGGGTGTATCAACTAAAGAGGGAACAGTTCGCTATGGTTGACGCTCAAAATTTAGTATCTGCACTAAACCAACTAGATTTCATGAAATGAGTGAGGCCCGACCTGACGCACAGTAGTCGTCGAAAATGGAATCAATCTTACCTAAGTTGAAAGAAACTCAGAAGCAACAGAACCACAGGCAATGCTAAATGTACCTGAAAGACGAAACAACTGAGCATAAATAGTAACTAAAAGCTAAAAACAAACCTCAAATCCAACTATTTGATGTCGCAGCACCTTGATACTCGCTAGAAAGTTCTATGCGCAATAATGCCACTTGTTTATTTGATTGTGGGCAGGGCATGTTGTTGTATATTCACAATTGACCCCCGGATTCTCTTGTACTTCAAGTGAAAAGGACGGCATGAAAACGCATTAAAATTGTTTGGAAAATAACAAATAGAACCAGGTCGCAGCCGCCGCAGCTATCACATTGGGAAGCAGACATTAACCAGCTATATTGATGTTAACAAGTTAAACCAACAAAAGCAGCAACATGCTAAAGTGTCGTGCCCCCGTGGCGTATACCTAAGAGTCCTATGTAGAGAGAGGACACAATGCAGGCAGCAACTGTCTAATTGCAGGGGGATTCGGAATAGACGGGGGGTTGCAAACATTAGAAGAAAGTAATAAACAGGGATGGTAGTACTGCCATGAAGCACCCTTTATTCTTCCACCGGTCGGGCATCTATGATCGTGAGAACGTAAGCAGCTCGAAAAGATTGCTAACAGACAAGCATATTTGCTCAAAACATCTATTTGGAACACGATTTGAAAAATTTTTGCTCAAAAACTAATAAGCGGGAGTCCTAATAAGAGCAGGGGGTTGAACAAATGTTCAAAAATTGACATTTTGAAAATTTGTAATCCCTTCAAAGTTGTAAAACTCAAATTTTTTGGCAATGGAAGGTTTCAATGAAATTAGAACTTTTCCAATAAACTTTCTCGTGAAATTCGAACTTTTCAACAATGGAACCTTTCAATCTACTTCGAACTTTTCAATAATTGAACGCTTCGTTGAAATAGAATGTTTTGACAAAGCGTTAAGAGTGTTTTTGTTTGTCAGTTGATATTTTACATCATTCCCTATAATGGCATCCAAGAGAAACACAATGAGGTGACTTTGAAAATATAATACAATGCTTTAAAGGATCTGGAAAAGGGGCACTTGAACAAAGATGTAGCCAAGGAATACAATATTCCCATTAGCACACTCGCAAGCTGAAAGAGAAATAAGAAGAAAATAATCGAAGCTTTTGAAAATTCCTCTTTGAAACGCCAACGAAGGGTTTCGTAACATTTGTTTTAAATAAAAGTAACAACTTATTTCTCAAATACTACGCGTCATTTTACCCCATAGGATATTACAACATTGATAATTTACAGCGCCGTACGTCTGTTAGCACTTCCCCACCAAAGTTCGGCCGGAAAAAGTCACTCCTATAAATCGAAATGCATGTAATTCAAACAAATTCTGAATCCCCTTGAAGATTCGAATTACATGAGTTCAACTGTACCAATGATTCTTATTGTCAATTCTTATCACGTCAGCAAAGGAGAAAGGGGCTGGGAGCAAAGTCATGGAAAACTTTCAGAATCACTGCTTTTTCATCTTAGGAAAGCGCCCTTTGTGTAAGCTCAATAATTCGAATAACTGGTTAGCTTTGTTATAAAGCCAAGAGTAGACAATACAGATATACACATTTACATAAAACGACTTTTCTTTCCATGATATCTCCCTTCCATAGAGCAGATAAATAGCTGTAACTAGCTGCTTTAATTACCGCTAATTTCCGGTAATTAGCGTTAATTATAAAACAGCTAAAGTAGCGGTAATTAGCTGCTTTTTTCAGCTAGGCGACTTACCAAGCTGCTGCTTTCTTCAGCTTCCCTACCATCGAACCTGAGTGTCCCTTACTTTCTAAATCAAGCAACGATGTAACTCTTTTTAACAAAAGGCTATGATGACAATAGTGAGGGTGGATCCAGGGATGTCCCGATGGGGGGCGTGAATATTTTCAAATTCGCAAGACAGTTGGTCAAAAGTCAGCCATACTGCAAGAGAGGTGACCAAGTTGACCATAGTATTTCCTGTGACTGTTTTTTAGTAACAATAGTTGGTCATTTGATCAAAAGGCCCCCCCACACACGCAAAAAGTGTCTCCGCACATCACTGGGTGGATCTCTGACGAAACTTGCACTTTAAATAAAAACACAGATGAGAAACAGGTATCCTATAGCTAACGTATTCATTAGGTGCTTTCACATACGTAATTCAGTACGATATACTGATGGCCTATACATGTAACCCATACGACTCCCTGTTAACTATCATGATTCTTTTGGCTTATAAAGCCTGGACCCTGTGACGTAACTAGTAAACAGTACAACTACAATAGGTACTCCTCAACGATTCTGATGTGTCGAGAGTCCAAATATACTGCGAACTTTACGTCCTAAAATAAAGATATAAGTACTTTGTCAAGTTACGTAATACCTGGCCTAATCGTCCGACGATAGTTAAATCTGAAAAACAACCATAATTACCATATACGCAATTCTAAGCATCTAACTAGCAATATCACATTTGTGATATAGATGGAGCACTGCAAAAAGGGCGCTTTGTTCATTCGCTAAAAAGGGCATGGATCTAGACACCCAGGACACCCCTAGTTGTGCGTCTGCTTCCACATTCCTTTATAGAATGAAAGCTTCGAATTACAAAAAAGTTGCTCATTTTCCACCTACAGGGGACCACGGGAGCAATGCCCCCAAATTAAAACTTTTTCAAGCTTTTGGCCCCCAACAGACTTATTAACGTTGAGGTCTACGTAACGAAATTAGGCTTTTGCCCCTCTAAAGTGATTGCAAAATGCTCCTACCTTAGCCTTGGTTACTCCATTTACTCTCAAGTACGGAATAGAAATGGTGTGGTAATACTCGAGGGGTTGGAAAAAGTCTTTAGGTAAATTGCTAGGGGGTTCGCGTTAAACGGAGGAGTCAGGTATGTGACGATTTAGGGAGTGGGGGCGTCGCGCCCCCCAATATTTTCAAATTTGCAAGAAAGTTTATCAAAAGGCAGCCATGCTGCAAGAGAGTTGGCAACAGTATTTTCTGTGACCTGTTTTTTTTTAATAACAATGGTTGATCAATTGATCAAAACGCCCCCCCCCCAACAGAAGGTGTCTCGGCACATCACTGGGGGAGAGAGGTAACATGTCTCAGACACACATTTTCGTACATACCTGCCAACATACTAAAATTGTGTC
>WIPJ01000195.1:87758-102103 GCA_018155075.1 Cassiopea andromeda
TGAGCAAGACAGACTATTTAGAGCTATTGAAACAATGCCATGTGTGCAGAAGAAGGCCTATTGGGCATTGAATTGGATTAACCCTGAAAAGGCATCATTTGCTGAGAGAATTGTTGCTTTTGCAGCAGTTGAAGGCATTTTCTTCTCTGGTTCATTTGCAGCCATCTTCTGGATCAAGAAAAGGTATGATTCCATTTAATTTTTGATATTGGTTATATACCATCATAATTTCAGTGTTTTAAGAAATTGTAGTTGGATCTCAATGCATGGGTGACTGAAGCCCTACTGGCTGACACTGCTCCCTTGGTGGGAATAGTCAAGGGAAAATATGGGGATTTTGCTTTTCATTTTCTGTGGCAACAATGGATAACTTGTATATCAACAGGTCCAGAAGTTTCACTTCTGTTTTTGCCTTTCGCAAGGTGTGCTATGTTATAAATATCAACTGTTATCTTTCAGGAACCTGATGCATGGACTAACTTTTAGTAATGAACTTATCAGTAGAGATGAAGGTCTCCATTGTGACTTTGCATGCCTAATGTTCAAACACTTGAAAAACAAACCCTCAGAAAAGAGAGTCAAGTCAATTATTATTGATGCAGTCAACATTGAGAAGGAGTTCTTAACT
Organism: Cassiopea andromeda; assembly: GCA_018155075.1. Taxonomy (NCBI): domain Eukaryota; kingdom Metazoa; phylum Cnidaria; class Scyphozoa; order Rhizostomeae; family Cassiopeidae; genus Cassiopea; species Cassiopea andromeda. The sequence continues at coordinate 88,387 of WIPJ01000195.1, forward strand.
GAAGCCCTCTCTGTTGATCTGATTGGAATGAACTGTGGACTTATGGCACAGTATATTGAATTTGTTGCTGATAGACTTCTTGTTGAGCTTGGCTGTGAAAAGGTAAATTTACTATTTTTAAGGATTTTTCTGATATAACTTTATCAGCTCCTATCTGCATCTGTATCAAGGCTAGCATGTAAATATCTTATAGAAAAAATTAAATAATAATTTTCTCATAGAGATTTATCTTTTCCTTTCAGCAATACAATGTTAGCAACCCCTTTGACTTTATGGAGAACATTTCTCTTGCTGGGAAGACAAATTTCTTTGAGAGAAGAGTTGGTGAATATCAAAAAAGTGGTGTGATGGAAAAGGCTAAAAAGCAGGACAGTAATACATACACATTCACCTTAGAGGAAGATTTTTAATAGTTCTTATTTTCACCTGGGGAAAATTTGAGTAATTGCCTAGGAATTTGAATATAAGTAGCTTTAAAACTCACAGCTACACCCAGCAAGTAACCCTTATCTTAATTGCACTGTAATACCTCATTTGTTTTATTTATTGCAAGATTTAATCATTGGCAAGAAACTTTGTATTAGCAAGATAGCTTTATAGCTGAGTCATACCAAAGACTTTAAAAATGGCTACCACTGCCTTCACACCCTTCTCGTTTGGCTCAATGTATGAGAATGGAATGGGAATGTTTAACATGTGGAGCTACCAGTGGTCCAGTCCTCCCATCTGCTGTAGCTTTCACAGCATTCACATGGGAGTTGCTGCCCTATGGGTCATTTGTATAAGAAAGACTTAGCTTTTTTGACTTGATGGGATAAAACTCAGAAACAGTTATAAAGTTAATGCAAATAAATCTATTACAGTGCAATAAATTTGTTGCTTGGGGCCCTCTAAATTTATGAATTTTACAGGACCCATGGGTAAAAACTTTATCTTTTCTGTAAACATCCTTTAGCATTCTCTGGCCATTATAGGGTTGTGAAAATGCAACATTCTATAATGTAGCCTTCTGCAGTTTTGCTTAATGCTATAGTATGCTAAAATGTGGTTGCTGAAAAGCCAATAATCTTCCCCCTTTATAATAACCTTCTTTGTTTTTAATTTTCTACTAGTATGTCTAATGTTGTTTGGGAAGATAATTTCTGTGTAAAGACTTAGTTATTGTTTTGACTTAAATTATATATCTTTGTATATATTATAAATAGTTGTTTTATGAGATTATAGAGAAAAGTATTCAAAATTTTTTTCTTGAGTGGCCCTTTCTGTTGTGTATATATGCACCATGTATATGCTATTTGGCACTGAATACTAGGGGGCTCTGATTGCAGGTTTTTCAATATTGTACTACTCATTTCTATCTATTAAACAGCCCCCAACTAAGTAATTTTAAAGAAAATCCAACCCCCCTCTAGGTTTTAAAAAGGATAAGTAAACTGTTGGAAGAAACACCAATTTGCATTGCACTGCAGCAAGTATATGTAAATTACCTATATATTAGGCACAGTTTTCTGTACCTGTTTTTGCAAATATGTGAAATTGTCAGGGGAAAAAGTGGATTTTTTTTGACAATTGGTCTGGGACTTTTGATTTACATGTTGATTACTCTCAAGTGCCAAATAAGTCTGAGAGGTCAGAAAAAATTCCCAAATTCAATAAAAGCGGGGTTGGAATTTGAGAAAAGGATTTAAATGATTATGCAAGGACAGTAAGAGCAAAAACAGGTTGTCATAAAGCATAAAACTAAAATATATAGAGCAATAATCTATTTTGCAATGAAAATTGGGTATAAGTAGTACTAACAAAGAATGGAAGTGAAATAAGAGTGTCGATTTCCTTAAAATTAATAAATGGGGGGTCCTGATATGGTCAGGGATTGGAGAAAAATAATAGGTGCCATTTGGCACCTGAGAGTATGAACCCTTTTATTATTAATCTCCCTCCTACAGTAGTTGGTGTGAAAGAGTATGCTTTCAAGTTTGTTTGTTAGTTGAACAGGTGCTTGGCTCTATAATCAAAAATTTTTTACACGTGTTGAAGGCAATTTTTGTCAATGATTCTGGAAGATACTGGAAATAAAGGAGTGATTTTTATTACACAGTTTTATAAGAAAACCATTGTTTTGCCTGATCCTCATTTTCTTAACTTTACCTAAAAATGAGCCTGAGTTTTCTTAATTTTTACTGAAACAAACTGGCTAAAATGGTCTACACCTTCGTTATTAATATTGTATACTTGAATTTGAATTCCATCTTTAACATTTTGAATGCAATAATGACAAATTATTGATTTTGGCCAATAAAACACTTGGAAACTGAGCCTTGTGATTTTCCTAAGATTTTGACCATTTGGGCCTCATTGTCTTATAAACTTTTTTCTTATAAAAAACAATGTGTATTTACACACTGGCAATTTATAAGCATGGATCACAGGTTATTCTTTATCTTTACTTAATGAAATCGTGGCAAAGTATGAGAAGAAAAATCATACTTATGATTTTAGCATTCAGATCCAGACTCATTTCTCAGTTTAGTAGCTGCAGATTTGAAGGATTATAAAGTGACAATTTCATAAAAATCAATCTTCTGCTTGGAGGCTTGCACACATACCTTAACATCTAATGTCAGTTTGATTTGAAAATGCAATTAGGACTATTGTTTCAACATTGAGATTTTATGGGGAGGGGGGAAGCTTTGTTCATGTTCAATGGCCATCAGAGATATGAAAGATTTTGGAGGCACTCAGCCCCCGTTCAATGTACTGTTTTTGAAAATACTTGTAAAATTTGTCCACCTTGCTAAAGATTGCAGACTCATTTCAATATTTGTACACAAGGCAATACTGTTATAGCCTGGAAGAAATTTGGTGTTTACTGGTGTGTGTTATTTTGTGTGAATATGAAGGGTGTGGTAGTGTACATTTTGGTTTGAGCCTTTCTTGATGGTCATTCACGCTGAGTTTCTGAATGTTATAGAATGACAACGGGTGCCTTGAGTGAAGTCGCCCGAAATAATGTAATCATTTGTATGTTCACTGCGAAGGAGGACAATGCTGCCTCATTGGCATGGATACAAAGTGACAATTAAGGTGGTAACTTAAGGAGGGACAATTAGTTGCTTTCCGTCCGAGATTTGGAAATTAAGAAGGTAAGGATGCCCCCAAAGAAAGTTGCTGCTCCATCGAAAAAGGCAGTAAGCCCTAGTAAATCGGGAGTGAATGTGAAAAAGCCAGTACCTACAAAAACAAAGGCATCGCCTACAGTGAAAAGTGTAGGTACCACAAAGAAATCTTCACCCCCAAAGAAGTCAGTTAGTGCCAAAGACCAAACAGCTTCAAAGAAAAAGGCCCCAACAAGAGAGGAAATTGCAGCCATGAAGTTACAAAGCCACTTCAGGGTGTTGTTAGCAAAGAAGGAATTAAATAAAAGAAAGGCAGAGAAAGCGCGTTTTGAAGAAGAAATGGAGAAGCTGGAAAGAGAAGTAAGTATCAAAACACCTGAAAGAAGTGCCCTATTTCTCTGGCGGGGGTATGGGAGGGAATTCCATAAGCGTAGGAGGCGGGAAGGCTGCAGCCACCCCCAAGCTGGGCAGAAATCCTTTTCACTCCGGCAAATGTTCTGAAAGAACAATAGGGAATTTGGGCAAAAAGTGTATAGAACATTTAAGGCCCCCCAATATTTGATGTCCTCCTACGCCCATGGGGAAGTCCACCACTGTTTGGCAAGATGGTGCTCAGAATTTCTTTAAAATTGATGTGAAATAGGTGGGGGGAGGGGGCAGTAGCTAATCTTCAGAGAAGTTCCAGAAAGTGATTGCTTAACATCAATATTATCAAGGTCTGTGTATCCTTAGAATGCAAAAAGGTGCTGGTTTTCTGAGTGTTTATTTGAACCACTTGAATCTGGTCTGTCCTTCCTCAATTAAATTTAAATGTTTTATAAGGTGGCATGGCCACATTTTATGAAAAGGCATGGCCATATTTTTATAAAGGGCGTGACCAACAATTGTCATTTATGCTCCCCTCCTACTGTTATAGCACTGACCATAACAGTGGTCTCTGCTACTAGTATTCATATAGGATGGTGCTTCTGTGGTTTCCAAAATCTTAGTAGTTTAAAGGTAGTAATTAGTAATTTAAAAATAAAAGTAGTACTTAGTAGTTTCTCAAAAGTAATACTGTTATTCCTAGTTTCCTTAAAAAAATTGCTGCTGTTCCCATGTTCAGTGGCATGTCCCCTGTTCCCTCATAACCCCTTGGATGTCCTCCACAATTGCCTTGGTATGGGGTAGTAAGTCATAAGATGAATGCAAATGTAGTACATACCTTCTTTATTAGAACAACTTTATAAGGAACCTAGATGTAGACGGCCAAAAACTTTAAGGAACTTATATTACTAATAACGGAAAAACCCAAGGAACTTTGCAATGTTAGAGTTAACTGTTTCTAAATAGTCTGTTGGTACTACAAACGTTTACAGAACTTGGTACTACGGAAAGTTAACTGTTTCTACAAATAAGCAAAAAAGAGGAAGCCAAAGAACAATTAACTGTGCTTTTATTCTTGAGTTCTAGCCAAAATCAAAGGTAAACTTTTGAATTTTGATGCTTCCTTGTGTCTGTACCACTTTTATGGGACAACATGTGTAGTGAAAATTAAGGAACTATTAAGGAACTTTTAGTTCTAGAATATGATAGGAAGAGATCCAAAAATAGGAAACTTTTAGAACTAGATCTTGAGCTAGGTTCCCTATAACATAAAAAGCATGTAATATTATATCGGTGACATGCAGGAACTGTTGCTACCTTTCAATGTACAGGTTTTTTATTCTTCAAGGCATGGCTGGTGATAGTCCGTAGAGAAAGAGAAGCTGCTGAAAAAGAAAGGCAAAAAGAGGAGGAAGAACGAAAGAGAAGAAAGGAAGAGGAGAAAAGGAAAAAAGTAATTCTTGAAGCTGCTTTTGATGGAGACAAGGAAATGATTACAAATGTTCTTGATGAGGTAAGTTTGAATTCAAAGTGATTTTCCACTACACAATTCTTGACACAGCATAAAGTTAGAAATGATTCATTGATTTGTAGCTTGAAAGCTAGACACCCTGAGAAAAATTGTTTAGTCTTCTATGCAAGGTATTCCTTTTTCCATGTAAGTTATTTCCTTTTTGATGCAAGGTATTTGTGATGCCTTTATTAAAACATATCCAAAATTTTATGAACCACACAGTTGAAATAAAAACTGCACCCAAATCTAGGTCATAAATAAACTTGAGTGCTATTACAGAGCCCAGGAGGGTAGTCTCTGCTTTTCTATATATGGGCCCCTGTAAGTAAATTATTTTTCACCTCCAAATATTCAGTCACAGTTTTGAGGAACTGCAAATATTGAATCTCAATATTTTGGACTCTAAATATTGTTTCATGTTTTGGACTATCACTTTCATAAAGTGTCATTGAAGTTCACATCATTGGCAATAATATTATAATATTTATAGTATTAAAACTTTAGAATTTACTATCTTTTGGAAATTTGTTTTTAATTCTCAGAACAAAAATGTCCATTTCTCTTAAGCTATTATTCTTAGACTCCAAGTATTGAAATATTCCTAAGTTGTAATTCACTGACCCCAAACATTATTTTTTGCAAAATTTCAGACCCCAAATATTGACAAGGATCCCCCATACAGAAAGATAGGGAGTACCCCCTGTGATACACAACTGAGTTGTACCAGGACATCCATGCCATTTGTGTCACATTTTAAATCAATTTAGGGAGGATTTAGGCATGTGAAATTGGTTTTTCCTTGAAAATTTTGATTGAGTTGACTAGTATTATATTTGCTATTAGCTTTCTTAATTCCCCTTCTTCAGAATCATAAGTGTAAGAGAGGGGGGTGGCAGGAGGCTTTAGCTCCCCTCAATGGGACAGAAATCTATTTAATTTGGGTAATTTTCCTGAATGAACAACAGGGTTACGCTTCCTAATCCACGAACTCTAGCTCATAAATCATCTTTATGTTCCAAGAACTTCTCAACCATGTAACACGTTGCCTTCCCCTGCTTTCCCCAAAACCTACAACTTATCATCTTTCAAATCTAACATCAAGAAACTTGATCTTATCTCTCTATCCACTTAACCTTTCTCCCTTTTCTATGTTTTTTCCTTTGCTAGGGCATCGTTATGGGCCCTAAGGCCTTTCCTGCCATTGCAAACTGAAAAAAAGTAAATTTCTGACTGTTATCCAGCAGGGGTGGCACCAGGAATTTTCAGACAGGGGGGCTGACTCTTCCAACAAGTGGGCTAAAATACAGTTTTTAGAGTACTAGAAATGGCAAAAGTCTCCAAAACAATAGTTTCTTGCCTTCCACCAGGGAGCTAGCATGTTCCAATGGGGGGCATAGCCTCCTCCAGCCCTCCCCTGGTGCCACAACTGTTTTCCAGATCTTTTTACTCCTTTTACTGCTTTCCTAAATTTCAAGCCCTTTTAGAATCTGGGATCATATTAGTAGTCATACTGTGGATTCTGGTACCAAATTACTAGTTTTTTCTAGATAAGAAAGGGTTTAATCCATCACCGGAGGATTAATAATTTCTATCTGGATTCATACTTGCTTCGCACAAGAACTACTTTTGGGATCAGTTTCATTGTATGTATTGGGGGTGGAGGCTGGCCAAAGTATAATTTTTGCGTGCAAGGGTAAACATCTCAAATGCATACTTGTGTGAAAAGGGGGGAGGGGGCCAGAGCTCTTTCCCTCCAAGCCAGATGCCAAGCTGTCATTTAAGGTATGAGTGTATATTTCTATTTGTGTTACTGTGATGCTTTTTGCCATCTTATCAAGGCTTCTGAGAAGCTTCAGAAATCTTGGGGGAGAGCATACAATAAAATACCCTACCAATGAAGTGAGTTGAAGAATGGAGGCTCTAGGTATCAACCCCACAAAATTGCTGCTAGTCCTATTTTAAGAGACCCACTAGGTCCTGAGGCTCTGGAACTTAAGAGTCCCCTTTCAACTTGAGGCTTTGGGGGAAATCTGACCTTGTCCCCTTCTTTGCAGCTGTGCATGCAAGTACAAACATGTCTAGTGAAGTGAGTCAAAAACTGTCTGTAATAATTGGCTCTCTTGCATTTCAGGCAAAGCGTTATGATATATCAAACTTGAAGGCAACAGGACCATCACTGGAATTGCAAATTTTGAGACATCAGATGAACCTAATTAACTGTGAAGACGCAAATCACAACACTCCATTGTCTGAAGCGGCTGCTGGAGGGAGTGGTGAAACAATTGAATTCTTGATAAGCAAGGGAGCAGATATCAATTCAAGAGGTGCATTTCGGCGTACTCCATTGTATAGAGCAGCTTTTGGCGGACATTTCAATGCAGTCCAGGTTTTGTTTGCTTATTATTTTCTGTTCTTTGCTACATGCACCATTACTCGTGTGTGAAGCTAATGGAAATTGTTGGAGGGTGGACGCAGTAGTGGCTATTAGGGGGCAAGGGGGCAAAGTGCCCCCAGGTGCCATAAAGTTGACAAGTTCTCTGCAAAAGTAGTGAAACCATAGGGCAAGAACACCATTTTTTAATACGAAAATTACTTTTTGCTAGAGCTTGTACACCTTTTCTCATGAAAAGCACGTGTAATCGAAAAGTATTTATTGAGTACACGTGTTTCTTCTATAATACTTGACAAATTCAGCCCATTTGCCCCCATTGATTTTTCTTGAAGAAACGCCACTTGTTGGACAGTCCCAATTTTCCGACAAATATGACTTCCGTCAAACAAAGTTTGACGACGATTTCCATCGTAATAATATCGATGGAATGCAAGGGTGCCACACCCTCCCCAACAAGTTTTCCGATTGTTGGGGAGGGTGTGGCACCCTTGCATTCCTATGGCTATGCTCCGCCATCACTCACTGATAAGGCTGAGTCATGTGATGACTTTCAGAAAACATAGAGTGAGAGAAGATCCAATAGCATGTATTTTGCTATAGAGCCATTCCATACGTTACGGACGGGACACAAAGATAGAGTCTACCAATTTCACTTTTTCCACAGTAGCCCTCAAAGTGAACATTTCTATATAAAACAGGGCTCTATAGTACCAGCATCTGACCCTGGTAAGGGTAATGCACATTGATTTTGCCCCAGCTAGGGTAATCTGCTGTATGTTTAATCTTTTGTTCCTTTATACTTTTAGGTTTTGTTGGAGAGTGGAGCTGATCCAAGATTATTTGCAGACGATGGGAATACTCCCGAGCAAGTATGAATAACGTTTTGAAATAATTTCATTTGAATATTATCTTTAAATCTACTTTTTGTGAACTACTTCCTGATAAGCTAGTATAGAATTCCCTGTTTGTTTCCCCTGCTCATTTGTTATAAAATACCATTTAAGGATCTATGCAACAAGCAGGAAGCTCAATAGCATTGCTTCTTGATGATCTCCTCCAATTGACAGGGGGCGGTGCTACGGGGGGTATGGGGATGCGACACCCCTCCGCGGACTGACAATCATGAATTTACTCGGCAGATTTGAGATTTTCAGCAGTCTACTCGGCAGATAAAATGCACCGTGTGTTTTGTGTGGCCAACATCAAAACCACAGTTGCTATTTATGAGGTGAATCAATCTTTGTACATGGACATGCAGGCTCATTTGATTTGAGTATTATCTTGAAATCTACTTGTTGTGAGCTACTTCTGACATGCAAGCATAGAATTCCCTGCTTGTTCCTCTGCTCATTTTATAAAATACCATTTAATAATCGATCTATCACACATGAAACTCAGTGGCATTGCTCGTTGATGATCTCTTCCAACTGAAAGTAGTTTTGAAAACTTCTCATCATCCTTCTCTATTTCCATTCATTATTTATAAAGAATCATGTGATTTGTTTATTCAGCACCTTCAAATTGCCCTAAAGTTAGGCACCAAATTAAAACACTAAGGCATCAAGTTTAGTGTGGACTAACATTATTTATAGAAATTACCCTTTGCTGATTTTTAAATGACTTTATATGCTATAAGCACCAGGGGTGGCGAAGAGAGGGGCAGAGCGGAGCAAATGCCCCTCCTCTCTTTCAGTTCGGTGAGCAGAGGAAGCAAGGTTGCCCTTTATGAAATGCAATAATGTCTTTTATGGACATTGATGATACAGTGAGGATCAAATAAGCTATATGAACAAGCAACACTTGATTGGAAGAGAGAGCTTTTTGTCTGAAATATAGGCCCTGCTTAAGGATGAAACAAAAATGAGGTGCTCATACAGTTTGGTGCCCTTTTGCTCCTATTGGTTCCTCTTGCCTCACTCTCACTCACCTACTCCGACCTCGTTTCGGCGTGCCTGATAGGTACTAGAACGAGAAACTTTCTAGCTCAAAGCATGGAGTTAAATGTTTCTTTCTCTTGAAATCTCTTGATAATGTTATTTTACTTTCCCTGAAGATTGCATCAATGCCGCACATTGTTGACATATTAGCAAACTGGGATATTCAAGAAACGGAGAAGCTCATATCTAAGAATGAGGCAAAGAAGAACGAAAGATTGAAGATAGAAAAAGATTACCGCGACAAACAAACAAAATTGTAAGTATATTTTTATCATATTTATAAAATGATATTTGTCATCTTTTGATTACTATTTCTCAACATGTTCATTACTCTCTTTCACTTTTTACATTATTTTCTTAACAATTTTCTTATTTTTATCTCAATTTTTCAATTTGTTATACTGTCCATAAGCTACAACTTTCTTACTGTTTAGTACAGGGGTCGGCAACCTTTATAAACCAGGGGGCGAAAATTAAATTTTGAAATGCATACGAGCGCCGCAACTTTAAATACAGTTTAATTTAATATATAATGATTTTCACTAACTACTTCTCTTATCAATAACAGTGCATTTATCGCTTAAATGTACTGTAACTTTGAAGCAGTACAGAATTTCAAACAAAGACTTAAAATACATGTTCATTTGCGGAGCTAAATTCGTACACACTACACGATTGCCTGGAGGAGCATCCTCATTCTTCTTCTTTTTCGTATAGATTCAAAAATGATTTTATTCTTTTTATGATTGGTTGTACATTTTATCTAATTTTTAAGCTGTTTACCCACTTGGTTGACGGATATCTAATTTCATTTCCTCTCCCTTTTGCAGCCGATACTCATGTGCCGGGCCGCACGAATTGCAGATTTATAGGGGCCTTGCGGGCCACAAAAAATACCCTGCGGGCCGCGGGTTGCCGATCCCTGGCTTTGTACGTAGAAGTAATTATTTATAGCTACAAAAGTAATACTTTTCTATCTGAAATATAATTCAAATATAGAAGTATAGAACATGTGCTAAATTAGTTTTCAACGAAAGACACAATTCTAGGTAAACACTTCCCAGCTGTGCTGTAGACTTATTAACGAATCTTGTGTCTGTCGTTGGAGAATGATTTCTCCAAGCGTGTCAGACTGCGCAACCCCATTAGATCAATACTTCATGTAGGCCACATGATGGATCAGATTGTGATCAACTTATGTGATTCACTAAAGGATAACTTGTTATTTTCGAAGCATTGAAGAACGTTAGTATTGTGAAAAGAGCACAAGATTACACCATTTAGGAAGAGTACACAGTTTAAATCTAAATTGACTATTGGAACACGTGGAGCATAATTGGTACCTAGGTTGTTCATTTTTTGCTATGATTTTAACAAACTCCATTTTCCCGCCTTGTTCAAGGATTTTTGGCACATACGTGAGTTTCATGGATATTGAGTTTCATCTGTTTCATGTAAATTTAGTAAATTTAGTTTTATTTTATTTCCTCAATTAAGAGAAGCTAGGTAATGACCAATTTCGTTACCTTCTCAATGTTGCTGAGTAAAATTCGTTTTCATTTGTTACAGGCTTTCTGAGAAGATTTCTGAAGCAGAGAAAGTACATAAAGCAAAGCAAAAGCAAGTAAGTTGTTTTCTCAAATTAAATATAAACTAATCGAGTCATCCCATCAGCCTAACAATGCTAAGCTCTTTGTTTTTATAAGAACCAGTAAAATTGAGGCTCAGGTTGTCTGTTCTTAATTTTTCCGAAATTATAAGGTTGGATTTTTCTTAATTAGCTCTTAAATTGATAAGGTATAGGCAATTTGGAAATACATAGAAAGACAATATACAAGTAAAAATTGGATTTTTTCAATGATTGAAGGTCCATTAGCAAAGTGTTAAAACCAAGATGGTCTCTCTTGCATATTAATGTTTTTATTGAAAAAAGTGTGTAAGCAATTACAATAAGACAATGTTAGCATATATCTGGTTTGATAAGTAGCAACCATTTGCGAGAATCAAAGAGGAGAAATGACAAGGCTAACAACGAAAGGACATGTCATATCCATATGTTAGTTGAAAGTTTATGCACCGTTGTCCAAAAATACGTTTTACGACAAGGCTTCAAGCTCAGCCTTGTTCTTAATTTCTTCTTAATCTTCCACCAAATTTCAAGCTTATGTTCTTATAAAATCGCTCTTATAAACAGTGTTATGAAACGGAGTTGTAGCTCCGCAGCTGTAACTTAGATAACCTTAATTATTAGAAGGTTGGAAGTGTATGCCCCTGGACACAAAATGTCAGTATCAGCTATGGAGATCAGTGGGCAGATGGATAGGGTTATAGAGGATGCTTGTCACAAGAAACCCCTAATGCTCCATCAAATCTGCCATTCGAGCTAGAATGTTCCTAGCATTGTTGTTTTTTGGACAGCAAATTAATTCCTTTTGCTCCAGTTTTGCAGCTGTCTCTTCCAGGCCTTGTTAAAAGTATTTTGTGCCTGCGAGCGCAGATCTGAGAAAAATGTGCCTGCAGAAAAATAGATGGTCATATATAGATTTGGATGAAAAGTGGCTGCAGAAATTTAATGTTTGGGATTCTGTGCCTGTGAGCGGTGCTCACCACTCGCGTACATTAATGAGCCCTGGTCTCTACTCCAGTGTTTATTTTCTAACATTATCCTTGTTTGAGCAAAATCCCCATTCATTGTAGTCTGGTTCTCCAAACAAATGTCAAAATTGCCAAATTTCTTCCCTAGTTTAGTAGATTTCATATTTGTCATTTCTATTGTCAGTGACATAGGACTGTCAATTCTAGAAGACGTAAACTCCCCATTGTGTGCAGTACCCTAGAAGGTGGCTCATTGCAGCCGAATTTTAGCTGTCCTTAAAACCATTAATGTTCATTCCTAGAGTTAATTCAACACTCTTATTTACCAGCTGCAGAAGGCTTATGAAGAGCTGAACAAAAGGATCTTTGAGCACGATAAATGCTCTCTGGAAAGTCATTCGAAAGCTGATGTTACTCTTCAGGTAAATCTTTATCTATAAATTCAAATTATTTACACATGATTTACACCCGTAATATTTAACACCATCTGGACTCCATAAATGGTTTTTATTTTTTATGAATTCAAAAATGCTGTATTTTATCATTCTTCATTTAGCTGCTTCCTTGCGAAACTCCGTAAAATTGCAAGACATTTTGAATCTCTATATGCAATCTATTTGCAGTTATAATACTTTCCCACTTTTTATTTTGCCCCTCCTAGTCCTGTTGATTATACCCCCAAATTTCTGAAGCAACCTTTCCATAATTTCCCCCATGTGATGAACCAGTTGTACCCGAAATCTCCAAAATCTTTCAGTTTCGATTCTTAGAGCAAATTGACAAAGAGGTATCTAAGAAAGAAAGTATTGTTTTCCAAAAAGAGGTGTGACAATGCTCTACTGATTTATATTGAGGTGATTTGACAGCACCATTTCCAGAAATATTTTGGCGAGAGCTCCTTCATATTTTGAGGAAGCAGTTTCCATTTTGCAATGCTTGAGTTTATGCCCCGGGGAATCTTAGATGTACACCCATTTCACACTCTTCTACTGTTATGTTTTCTGTAAGTTTGTATTGAAGATTATTAGCCAGATCTGTTCTTTTTTCAGGCTATACATGATGCCGAAGAGCTTTTGGTAGCCGCTAAACAAGAAGAGGAAACTGCACGAGAGAAGCTCTCAAATGTAAGCCAGAATTCCATTCCTTGTCTCTGAAAACAGCATGCTCCTTAATAATTCTTTGCCACTCTTGTCAGTAGCAAACTACAATAGACGATAAATTTTTCCTTCCAATGAACACGTAATACTTTTTCAACAAACATGTGATGCATTATCAGCAAACATGTGATACATTCACAGCAACATGTGATCTTTCTCAATAAATCTGAAACTTTTTCAAGACAAATGTAAGATATTCTCAACAAATGAGAGATACCTTCTCAGTTAAATCTGCTATTTTTGCTTTCAGTTGAGGTTAGAGTTAAGAGAAGAGGCAAGTCAAAATGAAGAGAAAGTTGGTATGCCTCTAGTTTTCTTATTTCGATTCTTTCTTTGTTTCTTCCTTGCACAAGCTCACTCCTCTTATGTATGATTTTTGTCCTGTTTTAGATATACTTGCAACAAAGGGTGTCAAATGTAATCTTAAAGAACTGGATGATGTTCTAATGCGGGATGTTGGTGGGAAGATAAAAAGTGATGGAAGGTGCCTTACTGACATATCTTTAACTGGTTGTAATTCTAGACCAGGGGCGGAGTGGAAAAAGCTGCAAATTTGTGACAGATCCATAGTTTTGATGTCTTTTCTCTGATATATAGACATTACAAAGTTCACACACTCTATACACACACACACACACACA
>WIPJ01000196.1:25818-63663 GCA_018155075.1 Cassiopea andromeda
TTATAGAAATGCAGAAAAATTCCCACCTCGACTTCAATTAATCCTTCCTTCACTTTATCAACATTAGAGCCCACTTCAAATGGCTTCTCCATCAACTCTTGCAGGGAATCTATGCGTGATAAAACATCATCCATCTTTGCCGTGTATCCCTTGGCATTATCAACAGCTTTCTCAGTGCTATCAGCCTCCTTTGATGCCAGCTCAATCAACTCGTTGAAACGCAGGTCAACTGCGTCCATCCTGCGTTTCATAGCAGCTGCATTCTCAGGATCACTACATACTGCTAAAGCCTTTTCAGAGCTGGTGTGAGCTTTTTCCAACTGCGGCTCCTGGTCCTTCAATTCCTTCAACAGATCCTTAGACAAAAGAAATACACATGAAGTGTAAACTAAGTTTGATTCTATTCTACGCAACAAATGATTTATAATTACTAAAAATTGTCACACCTTACATTACAGAAGTGTAAATTACCAATGGTACAAGAAAGTACCCATAGTACTTTGCATTGTATCTTACGACCCTGCAAACTCTGCTACATCAACCTCTGACATCTCTTAGGCCCTATTTATCAATACATTTCCCACAGGACCTTTAGTATTGCTGTTCTTGTTGCAATTTCTGTTGTCATCGTTGTGAACTCATTGTATACAAACAGAGATGATTGGCAGTCGGAGCTGCTAAAGTGCAAACAGAACCTCTTCTGTAGAAATCTATTGCATTACCTTATCATTTTTGCAACATTCTTCAGAATAACTAGGGAGCTTTAGCCCCCAAAATATTGACAAAATGACTGGGGCTAAGCCCTCTAGTTTTCTAACACTGACTAGCTGCGACATTATTCATGTCTAATAGTAATATAAAAATATAATAAATAAGCAAAAGAGCGCTGATCTTCCACGTATTCCTGTTTTGATTTCTGAGTCTAGCCATTCAAATATGTTTTGCGTTGTTTTTGAAACCATTTAGGGTAGGTTACTCTTACTTACACTTGATCCTAACTGATAACTCTAACACTCACTAATAAACAAATTTATCCCAAAAATCATACCTGCAATCGACCTAATTCCTTCTCACCAGCGTCTACATCGACTCCAAAACCAGCAATCTCTTCAAGGCCTCGTTCAACTTTCGTGCAAACTTCGTCTACTGGTTTCAAATCCTCATCCAGTTGTGAAAGAGCAGCCTTCATACTGTCCACCTGATCTAATGCTTTTGCCAGTCGTGCCTCAATATCATCCCAATCTCTTTTCAATTCAGCAAGAGTCTCCTCCACAGGTTCTGTGTCTGTGCCGCATTTCTGAACCAGGTCTTGTCCATTATCGCCTAATTTTTCAAACTCTGGACGTTGAGATTGCATCTCTGAAAGCAATTCCTAACGAGAGAAAAATACCTCCTTTATCTATAAAGTCCTTAATGTTTTGAATATCAAATTTCAATACACCATCCTATTTGGCCTAACTGCGTTTGGTTCAACTAAAGACACGAGAAATTCTTTGCAATTCAACTTGTAAACAATATGTCACGTTACTCATACTTAGCATCTAACTATTTCGCTGAAAAAATTATATCAATATAAAATATCATGCATAGACAGCTTCTGCTGTTGCTTAGTTACAAGTGTAAGTTATACGTTCTGTCATGAAACAATTGAACAACAACAACAACAACAATCACTGAAATGAAATGCGCTATGCTTTACATACGAGAATCGCTGAGAATAACCCAAGATTATTTTGGAAAAGATTCATTGCACAGGACAATTCAAAAAGCTTAAAATTCATATAATGTTTCCAACAAACAAACAAACATAAGAAATATATTACCAATTAATCAGAGAGTAATTTAATTACGAATTGCAATCACATACATAAATATATGCATGTATTTCATCAAAAATTAATTTAAAAAATTAAGGAATACCTAAGAGGGTATAAAACTAACGCTTGGCAAAATCACAGATATCACGTCTCCAGCAACAAATGTTTTATGACGGGTGAAAGTAGCTGCAGCATGCTTTTTCATTGGTGTTTCATATTTTACTTGAATTTGTTTGGAGGAGATTGCTCTCCATTTTATACAAAATATTGTATAAATGCAATACTTGCCATTTATTACTATGAGTCAGGGGGATCAGTAGGTAAAGCGGAACTGCCAGCAGTTTTGGGTTGCGGATAAAATTGCCTTCGAAATTGCGTTATGTTTGCTCGATGATACAGCAATTTCAACAACAGGTGGGTGTAAAGAAAGGCCCCATAGCCCCCCAAATGATACTTCCAAGATAATTTATCAACCCATGAGATGAAAGAGAATACGATAGGGAGCAAAATGATATGATGATCAAAAATCAGCAAAAAATGAAATTTTTTGACTTTAACCCAGAGAGTGACCTTCAGCAACTGGCAAAACCACCTACAAGTAAAATTATAAGACAAAATTCACAAATATTCTTCTAACTAACTCACCTTGACAGCTTTCTCTTGGTTCTCTAATTTCTCGCTGTCAACTGATATTACCTCTAAATCTTCAACCCTAGGCCTAGCAGCTTTCAGCCATTCCCTGACATTTGATTTGCTGTGTTCAAATTGAGAAGCAAGTGGAATAATTTCATCCAAGGCATCTGATCTATCCTTTACGATCTTGTTCACAGTCTCCCAATGCTGTTTTAATTCCGAGAGCTCATTCGTAACATCTGATGGAGCATCCGTCTCGTCGACATTTACTGATGCAAAAATTGAGTCTATCTTTGGCTTGTTTCTGCAACATTCAAAAAATAACAATTTATGCTTAGAGACAAAGCCAAGGAAAAAATCTCTTAAGGCAACAGAAGGCGGGTACAGAGTAAACAGGTATCTAAAATAAACAAAAACTTAATCTACATGAAGTATTTACTGCAAAATGGCAGCTATGTAAACAAGGCGCACACTATGCCTACAACAACCAAAATTCTGAAACAATATTTCATTCCTGTATCACTAAATCTCCTACAAATCCTTTGCAGGAATAATATTGCCTAAAACAAAGGACAAATTTTCTTTTAAGAAAATTTAGTCGATGATTCTACAGACTCGATAAAATACCTAGCAATATCATCCTCCAAATACGAATTTTCTGCTTTCTGTCGCTTTGAAACGTTCTCGTCAGCAGATAATGCGCTCTGGCTCTTCAAGGCAATCTCCATTTTGCTAAGCCATCTCATCAAACCATCTGCCTCATCTTGAAACTTAAGACTAGATGACAGCGAGGCTTGCAATTTTTCTTCAAGGTCCTTCAGCACTTTTGGAATGTCTTCTTCAATGGGCTTCTTTGCTTTGTTGATACGGAGATTCATGGCTTCCACCGACGATGGATTTTCACTGTTAACATTCGACAAATACTCCGCGCTTTCTGATACCAAGGAGAGTTTATTTAAATACTTCGAAAGATCCAGTCGTATGACCTGTGAAAAAGCAACAGAAATACTCTAAATTATCATACTAAAATATTACTAATTTACAAAAGGGCTAATTTACAAACTACGAATTTTTGCTTTCGTCCATTTCAAAATTTTTCCGTAAGCAAGTTTTACTATATAAATTAACACTACACGTTTTTTTATAAGAAAAAAGTTTATAAGAAAATGAGGCTCAAATCGCCAAAATCTTAAGAACATCGTAAGAAAATCACGAGGATCAGTTTCCAAAATTAAGTGTTTTTATAGGCCAAAAATCGGTATTTCGTCATTAGTGCATTCAAAATGTTAAAGATGGAATTCAAATTCAAGTACACAATATTATTAACGAAAGTGTGAACCACTCTAGCCAGTTTATTTCAGTAAAAGTTAAGAAAAATTTAAGAAAATCTCAGGCTTAATTTTGGGAAAAGTTAAGAAAACTGAGGCTCAGGCAAAATAATGGTTTTCTTATACAAAAAAGTGTACGCAAAGCTTAACTCTGAATATTTCCATGTCATGAGAGGGAATCCCCACGGGGTGGGGAGTTCCATCCTAATAAGGAACTTCTGTCTGCTCACCTGAATTTCTTCAAGATGCGATTTCATGACAGAAGAATCTGTTGTGGGCAACGCAATCCTTTGTAATATGACATGAACTTCTTCAATCCAGATTTCGATTTCAATGATTATCTCTAGCAAATATGTAACACGGCCCAGTGCATCCTTAATCTTATCTCGCTTTTCCTTGACATTATCAACAACTATGTAATAATTTTCACTAAGTTTGTCCAAATCTGCTTCAACTTTATCTTGAGAATCCAAGTTTCGGATAAGCGTCTGACCAGATTTGTTAATGACTCTCAAATCTTGCTTTTTCTTGTCGAGATCATCTGCTAGTTCCTGCAAAATGATAAATAAAGCTGAATATGACCAGCCCCAATCCTGAAATTTCACGATACACAGATATTGTCTTCAAAGTTTACTGAATTCTACTACAACCATGTCAATGATATATTATTTACCATCAATCAATAAATGTAATATTAAGTAATATCTCCAAGAATACTTTATGTGTAATATCAGGGCAAAGTGTACCCCCAATTGTATGGCACATATCAGCACCCCTTTGCGAATTAGTAGCCATATAAGTACTGCATCACCCAGCTACAGAAATGAATCAAACCATAGTTAGGCACCCATCTTTGAAATCAACCCCATTCGACCCTTTGTAGAGTAAAACATATGACGTCACTCTACTTACGTTCAGTTTCTCTATCTGCTTCTTGCCTTCATCCTCATCAAGCCCAAAAGGTTCTAGCTCCTCCAAAGCGATATTTGCTGCAGTTATAGACTCTTCCAACGGACGTTTATCTTCCTCATATTTACGCAAAAGCTCATCTGTTTTGTCAAGCTTGTTCTTCCTTTCTTCTATGTAAGTCATCAGGTCTGCCAAAGGCACGCTTACTCCGTTTAGTCGATCATTAATAGCCGCGCACACGCGTGGATTTCCTTTACATAGTGCAGCAAGTGCGCTGGCTGACTCTTTAGCCATTTCAAGGGATGGTCTGTGCTCAACTATTTCTGTTTCCAATTCCTAGAAGTGTGTACAGGTTGTAAGATGGATACGAAACAGATGGTAAATTCATATCTAAATAATAAACGAACAGAAACTATGAGGTGAAATCTTAAAAAGATATATTTAAAGTTCTCACTTTCAAATCTTGCATCTGCTTCTCAATGTCCTCACGATCACCATCAATTGGTCTTGAAACTGTAGTTTTGTCTTTCATTTGTGGAATCCACTCTTTAAGATTATCTAAGATCTGCTTGAAGTTGCTAGCTTCAGATACTTGCTTATCAATTAGCTCACCGAATGCATATAAATCTGCTTTGGTCTGATAAAAATCTCCCTTCACTTTTCTGAATCTTTCTTCAACTGGATCAACCTTTATTCCCAGGTCTTTGAGCAGCTTTGGAAACTCGACACAGATTCGTTCAAGGTTCGGTTCTTCTTTCTCAAAGTCCTTTTTCAGATTCTGGAAGGAATAAGTTGAGAGTAGGATAAATATTCTGCAGAATCCAATGTAACAGTTAATCTACGAAATCATTAAGATTCAAATTTCATCTATCGTTGGCTTGTCGAGGTTTGAAGTGGAGGCTCATCTACGTAATTGAAGAGTGAGGTATAGGTATAGCGATCTTAGGTAACGATTGTAGTTTCCTAAGGTCGCTTCATAAGATTATCTTCTGCAAAGAGGTTGGGGTAGCCTTCCTAGACGAAAAAACAAAGGAGAAATAGCAAAAAATATGATCTTACTTCAATATCAGAAATAATTTTCCTTCCTTGATCATTGTCATCATCAAGCAGTATTTTCTCGTCGAGTGTTCTTCTTGCTAATCGTATGAGATCTTCTATCGGTGTCAAGTGAATTTGGCATTCATCCAGCTGTTTACCTATTTCCAGGATCCTCTCTCTCTCTTTATCTGCAAATGCTTTCAATGATCTATAACGATCATCAAACTCCTTCATTTGTCCCTCAACATGGTCCAACCCATTCGCTACTTCCAAATCATGACATTTATCTATAAGAGTAGTGCCGTTTGATTCCATATTCTGATGCAATGGAAGGTTCTGATTCAAGTCCTCATTGAAATTCTGAAATAGAAAAAGCCATACAACTCGATTAGTTTATCTGATTTCAGCATTTACTGGAGTTCATTACATAAAACTGATTATAACGATAGCACGAGTGATTCTCAGGGACGCCGGAACAATAGTAAGGCAGGAGGGGCAGAAGTTTGGAAAAGGGCACGACGTTCACTGATTATGATGTCATAATGAATTTGAACTTAATGGTTACTTTTCACAAGCATATACTCCCAATCATTGCTGCATTTCATGGCAAGAGATGAATTCCTGAGGATAGAAGGGGGTCAAGCCTGAGAGAATTTTATCAGTAGACAGCATAGGAAACGCTTTTGCCCTTCTGCCCTTGCTCTTCAGGGGCAGGGGGCGCTGTCCCCTTCGCCCCTGTGCTCCGGCGTCCCTGGTGATTCTCGTGATTCAAAGCAGTCGCATTAGACAGTAAGACCTAACATTACGAGACGCACTGAAAACACGTTTTGGATCGTGATCGCCCTTCACAATAAAAGATCACAAATCATCGAAGATCATCAATTATCAAAGATAATACAACATAGAAGATCATAAATTATCGAAGATCGTAAATCATCGAAGATCATAAATCATTGAAGGTCATAAAAGGTTGAAGATCGTAAATAATCGAATATCATAAATCATCGAAGGCCACAAATCATCGAAGGTCATAAATCATCGAATATCATAAATCATCGAAGATCATGCAAGGTTGAAGATCACAAATCATCGAAGATCATAGATCATTCGATTTCGATTCCCGCAAAAAATAATCGATCACAAATCATACGCAATGCTAACCTCAATTCAAAATAAGCAGGGAATTCAAAAGAGTACATGGAATATATAGTTAGGGGGTCTGGTGATCGGAACTATAAAAGCTTTGTAAAACTTATTAATGTTTTATGTGACGCCACTGGCATTGATAATCACAAACGATCATGCTCAAATATGCATGACGTATATCTTGATAGATCGAATATCAGAATATCAGAATAGCAGAATATCAGAATAGCAGAATATCAGAATAGATCGAATATCAGAATATCAGAATATCAGAATAGCAGAATATCAGAATAGATCGAATATCAGAATATCAGAATATCATCAGAGCATCGAAATAAAAAAAGTTATCCATTCCCTTCAAAAGCTTGAAAAGTAGCCAAAGGGAGCAGAAGAATAAGTAACAGTGCTTCAAAAAGGAAACTCCATTAAACGCCTTCATTTAAGGGGCGTGTAGTGCTAGCCTGCCCATATACGTGGAAAAACATTCATATGTACTATAAATTTGAATTTAAATTGGTGGGGAAAGCAAATCGCAAATTGGACTCAATACAAGCAACAAAAATGTATAAATTTACATAAAATTAAAATAATTAAATGCAAAGACGAGATGTAAAACAAACACATCATTAGGTAGTTAACGCAATCCGTAATCCATGATCCGTAATCCGTGATCTGGTATTCTATAAGATCAAAAGCCTTCCGAATGTGAAGGTGGATCTCTTTCCAAATGACCGATAAATCATCGATCAAAGATAAAGCACCATACGAATTATGAACTCTTGCCACCTAAATCTTTCTTTCGTAATTTCATTTGCGAGTTTGAAATCCAGCGTTGACTAAATGTCTTGGCAAATAAACAATTGCTAAGACAAGCCCTTTCATACATTAGATTACAATGAAACAATCCAAAACAGTCCAGCGTAAGCCGTGATAAACATAAACAGAATGATATTCAGAAAAGGTATACGATCCGCAGAAACAAACTGCTTTTCTAAACTTACCACACCCTGTTTATTTACTTCATTAATTGCATCGGTCGCGAATTTCCCTTCTTCAAGTGATTTCTTTATTAATAGTGTAGACATTTTAAATACACCAGTAATACGTTATTGATTTGCCTTAAAATGACATCCGTTAACCAAACAGAGCTCTGACCTGCTTAATGAAAGCCACCCCTATACACTAAGATTTAAGAAGAGACATCAAAAGGATGCTCCGCTCGTCATCAAAAGAATACTCCATTATAATACCTGCTTGAAATTCAAGGTGGCATTATAAATTTTAATGTACAGGAATAGACGCTGATGTAGTTTGCCCATTCAACTGATAACAACTGGGGTACAATTTGCAACCGCAGAAGTAAACAGTTCAGCGTGCCAGAGACTTCACAATGGCAGCAATAATAATGATCATAACCCAAAAAGAACGCAAAGAAGTTTGAAGAGTGTGATTTTTACGACGAAGTTAGGCCACTTTTGCAACTCAGTGCTTTTGCACGTGCAGACTAGAAATAGGTAAGACAAAGGAAAAATTTGTCGGAATTACCTGAAAAACAACCAGGGGTGATTTCTAGGGGGCTCAGGGGGCAGAGCCCCCCTTACTAAATTTCTGGTTGTTTGGGGGCTGAGTCCCCCTTGAATTTTTGCATTAATCTTGCTTTACAAAATGTATAGACCTGTCTTCCAATGTTTTGTATGGTATTGCTAAGATGGAGTTCCTCATTACTATATGGCTATTGAGATCTTTGTAGATGTTGGCTATATATCATATCACAATTAGAATAAATTATCATGTCTCCATCTCCAAAAATATGGGCGTGGCTGCAAATAGGCCGCACCCACTCTGACACAGCACCTAGAGCCCCCTTGTTAAAATGTTTAGAAATCACCTCTGCAAACAACGAACTGCTTATTAGCAAAAATAGCATTAGTTTGCATAGCACTAAGGTTTTACTGACCGAGAAAGGAGAAGTCATTTACTGGCTAAAGAGAGGTAGAATTGAGTTGGAAAAAGGAAATTCAAATCTCATCGACTGAAAAGGTATAAGTGTTTATTAATCAAAGAGACAATAATTTGTTCAACAGTAGACGGTATTAAGTTCTTTCTAAGTTGAAAGGCACTAGCAATCTAATGACAAAAAGCTAGAATGTGCAGATCAACAGAGGAGTTAAGGTTTTACCGAAAGAGAAGGAATCAAAGATTTAATAATCGAAGAAATTAGATTATCATAGGATTAGAGGGATTACGGTCTACCAATGCAGAAAGGATTGACGATATATTGATTGGTCAAAATTGCAAGGATTTGTAAAGCAGTAACTAGCACAAGTGGTACCAGAGAAAAAATATTTGGGGCAAGTACTACCAAAGTGCTTACAATGAGTGAAATTTTAGCGGACCACGCCACTTCAAATTGGCCTAAAAATGGAGAAAAGTCGTCACAAAGTGCCAACGGGGGTTTCAGTGACATCTTGGGGGCCCAAGCTTGCCCAAGTACCACCGGTAAAACCATTCCTTGTAACTAGGAAAATGATCTCAGGTGTACAGAGCCGCCGAGAAGGAGGCAGGGGGTAACTTGCCCCAGGGACTCAAGGTTCAAGGTCGGGGGCTTCATAAAGTAAACCAGTAGTAATTTTCCAAAGTTGTTTTTTGAACCCTGAAAATTTTCTGCTCGCTTAGCTCGCAGGGACATCCCCTTTCTCTTTTAACTCCGGGCCTCAGAATGTTCTCGGCGGCGCTGCAGGTGTATATTTGTATACTTCAAAGGAACATAGTGTTCAAAAGTAAAGATTGAAAAATTGCATGTTTAATCGATCTCGTTTCACATAAATCATCTGCCAACGCAGACTTTTTTTTGACTCTATCAACGAATTCACAAAGAAACTGGCAAATATTAAAGCTATGGACAGTCAAAACAAATACATCGATTGGTAACAGAAATCAATCTCATAATCTTCTCTTATCTAACGTGCAAAATAATGTTGGTAAGAGACATTTCTTGGATTTCATGCAAACTGAAGAAGCAGGTGTTACGGCTATAATGAGCTTAATATGATAATAAAATCGAACATTCAAGGCTATAGCACCTGACATTTTATTCACAGAGGAAGACATAACCACTGTGAAAGAAATGAATAATTAAAATGTTAGCATATGCTAATAATTTGCACATGAATTTATTACATTTTTACTGCGGGGGAGATCAGACATCAGAATAAGAATTTAATTGAGTGGAGGAGAAGGCAGGAGATTGAAAGGCGAATGTTCGATTCTGAGATGTGGAAAAAAGAAGGCTCACGGATTCACTTCAGTTCCTGTACCTTCTGTATTCTCATTCTGAGCTAAACTTCAATCTAAGTGAAGTTAATCTGCAAACACATCTGGCAGAAAAATCCCAGAAAAGAACAAGAAAAAAATCGAACTGGAAAAACAACGATGTGAAAGAGACTTTTCAACATTGTTTTCATAGATGAAATCAAGACCCTACAAAAGAGAGGCTACTGGCAACCTTAGGCCTGTTCATCCGGGGAATCTACCTTGCATTGCGAAAATGCAATCAACATTGTTTTCTTTTAAAAATAAAACAGAACTCCTTCACAGCAATGGCACCCAACACTCTTTCACAGCCATGGTTCCAATCAAGCCTAGGAAACTCTTTAGTAGTGTTGTATTTATTAAAATGGATCATGTGCAATTGGAGTATGGGAAGTGTCGCAAGCATCCATCATCGCCAAAATTCTACTCATACAAATACTTCCTGGTGACAGGAGTAAGCACAATGTAACAAATACCTGGATGTGAAGATCCCGCTGTGCAATGACATCTTTCTCTGCTGTTAATTCAACATTTGCTAAACTCTCCTTCAGTTTCTCCGCATTCATCAGCCAACAACTGAACGTAACTGCATTGTCATAGAAAGATTTACTCTTTGGATACAATTCATCAATTTCCGACGACCGCTTCTCGGTATTACGCTTCACTTCCTCCCAGCGCTTCTTGGAATTATCCAGCCGCGATTTCAACTCGTCCCTTCCGAGGCCCTGGTCGGTGCCATTAAGAACGGCGTTGCCATCTTGCATGATTCTGTCATATACAGGTTGTTGTTGTGCAACATCTTGCTTCAAAAGCTGCAAATGAAGATAATTTTACTAACAGGATTTTCAGCTAAGAAACAAGGCAAAAAAGGTTTCTGAAATTGTCGTGCAGTAATCTCAATAAGCATCCTATTAAACAGCTCTTTTCTATTGGCTTGAGATGCTCCCTCCCCTTCCCCCCCCCAACCCATCTCCACAATTCTATTCTCCAAAATGTCGATCAGAGTGTTTGCTGTCTTGTATTGCGAAGAAGCTCATTTACATATTAAGTTGGCCCTAGACTCCTATTGGTAGCGTCAGCCAAGTCTAAACGTTGTCCAATATTTATCACTAGTATGGATTCTGTCCAAGTACTATCGGTGAGAAAAGATGAGAAAATAAAGACAGAACACATGAGAAACAGAAACAATATTTTAGCAAAGCGCAGTTCATGAAAGGATTAGCTCGCTAAAATAATTTTGGCTGCTTTTGATATAATAAAATAATCTTGCTTGCAAGTGTAGAATATAATGAGATAACAACGGAAGAACAATGAACGTAGAAAAATAATATTAATATTTAATCAATGACAACTAACCAAAAGAAAGGTTAGTTACATCACAATTAAGGCAATTGTCATAGCTACAAATGATGCCGCCCTTCACGACATCAAGGACGCCAGAGAAGGCACGGTGCTCCTCCTGCTTTCGCCAAAGGGCGCGAGGGGCTTACAGGCACCCTTATGCAACTGCTAGCCCCCCTTGTCCTGATATCCCTCCGAAATCCCTGGATATCATCCTAACATAATTATCAAGCATATGTTCACTTAGCAACGAGACTATCGTTTGAAAGAATGACATGTTCGATATGCGAAAGATTAGCACCCTGGCTGTGTTTGCCAACAGAGGTCTTTTGGTGGACTGAAAAAGAGCACCGTATGAAATGAAGGAAAGATATGTGCAATACATAAAAATATATGTAATATAGAACAATGAATGCATAATAATAAATATTTCAGAAATAATCATCAATCAAAAGATTCACCAAACTGGACTGTCAAATAAAAGAGTATCAAGATGCCGTCGAAAAGATTTCCCAAAATGAAATGGAAGTTCCATGAATGGAATGGCCAAACTCCAATGATCCGAGGCAGTTTGGGGCATTGGTTGAAAGAAGAAAAAAAAGAAGAAATGATGATGTTGTTGTTGTTGATGATGATGATAGTGATGATGATGATGATGATGATG
This sequence comes from Cassiopea andromeda, assembly GCA_018155075.1. Classification (NCBI taxonomy): domain Eukaryota; kingdom Metazoa; phylum Cnidaria; class Scyphozoa; order Rhizostomeae; family Cassiopeidae; genus Cassiopea; species Cassiopea andromeda. Next base: position 38,007 of record WIPJ01000196.1, read on the forward strand.
ATGATGATGATGATGATGATGATGATGATGATGATCAAGATGATGATAACAATAGCTAGCCCATGGTTGGAGACCTCCACGTGGTGGCAAGCGGGCACAGAGAAACAGCTGCCCTTAAGTTGATAGTGGTTTATATCGCAGAGATTCAGAACTAGGGCAGATGTTGATGACCTGTGGCAAACTGTCCAACCAGGCCCCTTCAGTGAAAAGCAGACTCAATGGCTCACGCTACAGCTCTGCCTAGTAACTGTTGGGGTTACAGAGTGGATTGAGTGTAGCCGACTTGATCACCTCTTTTAAACAAATTACAGGCGAAAACTGACCCCAGGGTCAGTCCTAAGCCCCCTTCGGGGGCGAAATGGAAAAGACAGACAGACAGATGATAACAATGATTATGATTATGATGATGATGATGATAGTAATGATGATAATAATATGGATGAGTGATGGTGATGATGCTAAAGAAGGGGATGATGAAGCAAAGCTGATAAACTCAAGGTTGAAGACCACCTCATGGTGGTGAATGGATGCTAGGATACAACTGCCCATGAGCAATTCATTCTGATTTCATAATAATGGTTTCAGTTATGCAGCCACGACCTCTTGCGAAAGTTGAACAAAAAAGCCCTTTCTGTGAAATTCCAAAGATTTGCTTTGGCTTGACTTTTGGTTTTAATCAGAACCGCATCATAACCAAAGGGCTCCGCAATCCAAACAGAACTCTGAACATCGTTTCTAATTCCAGTAATAGATTTCATGATCAGGTGAGATGCAAGGTGTCACAAAAATTGGATTCTGGGAAATGGCATCTGCCTGCAAATCGTATCGACTTATGGACCATAAAACAACTGTGCAAAGTTATGACGTCACTGCGATCCTTCACAGTGTACCTTCTACCAATTGGTAATCCAGAGCGAAATGTTACTGATAATCTCATACAATACGCACCAATGCTGTGTTTCATTGATCCACCCGCCGGGGCACCGGAGCACCAGTTGGGAGGGGGACTGAAGTTTGGAGCAGGGCACTTGCACAAATTATGACGCCATAATGACGTCAGATTTTTAACGTACGGGCAACTTTTCACAAACATCTCCCAACAATTGCTAAAAAATTTGTGGCAGGTGATGAATTCCTGATGGTAGAAGGGGATCGAGCCTTACAACAGAACAAATGCAAGAAGAAAATGTCAACATATTTTATCAGTAGGCAGCACAAAAAGGGAAATTTTGCCCCCTGCTCTTCAAGGGCAGGAGGGTCACTGCCTCCCTTTCGCCCCCTTTCTTAGCGCAAAATACTCGACTGGCAGTTAAACCTCCTCAACTGCTCGTTTGCATCTATTTGTAGGGATATTTTCGATGCAAGTGAAGACGATTTGTGGCTGAGAGAATGTGTTCACATTTCTGCCATGCTATTTCTGCCAAAATCTCCTATCAAAAAGCATCGCTCAATTGATGAAAATCGCCTGCTATGGTAAATTCACTCAGCTGTGGTTTTCGTAGTCATGAGCCAACAACTAAAAGTAGATTTTATCTGATGTAAAAAAAATCACTTCATCAACTACGCGGTGTATTGCTCAACTGGAAATTCCTAAAGTTGCACCTCATATGGCCCCCACAGCAGTCTGCTCTATCCAATGCTACACTACACGTATTTCTACACCAAAATTTCTTATAGACTCAGTACTAGAACATTCTTGAGTTTTCAGGATTCCAGTTTCACAGCATTCTTGAGACTTTCCTGGCAAAAATGCGCTCCTATCAGAGACCAAATTTAAGGAGGATATAGGGGCGAGTCGCCCACAAATCTTCAAAATTTGCCAGTTGGCAGGGCAAAAACGGCAGTACAATGTATTTTTGTGAGGACACTTACTCGACCCAGGCCCATTTGATCAACTACATGTTTTTCTTTCCTAATAAACCTAGCTCTAGGCCTAGAAATAAAAGTTTCATAATTTTTGACCACGTTTTAGTTGTAAAAGTTTATTAAAAGTGTCTTAATTTAGCGAACTAAATTGCTGTGAAAGTGCAAGCAATGTCATATTCACATTGTTTTGGTACAGCTTCACGTTGAACCAGGTAACGATTTCAATGTGCTATTTGTCTGAAGATTCTTACTCTTTCCTTGTAGTGCTAAAAGTTTCTTAATTTAGCGAGCTAAATTGCTGTGAAAACGTACGCAGATGATGAATGTAGTAGACTATTTCTGCTATAACAATAGGGTGCAAAATATTTTCTTTTTCCATAGGGGGGGCCTTGCAAAAAATAATTGAGAAGCACTACATTAATGGAACGTGAAAAAGCTCCTTGCAAACGTAAAATGGTGATAAATCTTAGTAAATAACAGAAGTTAAATTGTTGGAGAGCAGTTTACAGAAAATAGAAAACACTGTCTTACAAAAAATATGTACCACATGAAAACCGTGAATAGCAATCTGGTTCTCGACAAGATAACTCTTTGAGTAATCAATGCTTCTAATCCATGAAGTCCTAGCGCGATAGGATTTGAAGGCGGAAGGAGGAAATAGCAGCGTTTCATTACACAAATCACCTTCATAGTTGGATTAAATTAGCGTAACTAGTTTGTTGGATTGAGTTTAATTGGCGATGCATTATGGCAAAATGTAAACAATTCTCAGATTTCAGAAACAATTTTATAATATTAATTATGATATTGGAACGTGTTCTGTAGTCAAGTGCCACAAGATGCAAACAGTTCTATTGTTCAAGCGGAGGCACTTCAGAAGATAAATAGTGAGCAATTTGGGAGAAATTAGTGCAGCCCTATTGTTAATATAACGTTAATATAGTCATCAATTGTTATGCATATGGTCGAAAGGCTCTTCATATTGAACGCCCATCCTGCCTATTCGTGCATCTAAAACCGGGGGTGGGGCATCGTTGTATACAACATTAGCATATCACGTGGAAAGCACATGATAAAAGGGTTGATATTAAGGCGATTAAAAACTTTTCTCATCGTTCGATAACTGTAATGGACATGTGTTACAACAGAAGGATGCAAAGAGAGCTAATTAAAGCCGTGGGGTGTAAGAGAGGTGGTTAAAGCCGGGGGCACCAAGAGAGTAGGTGAAAGTAAACAAAACAACAGGCGGTTGAACTTAAGACCCAGATCTTAATCCAATTATAAACATAAACCCTGGGAATAATCTATGTTGTCCCACAACACCTGCAACTCAATATCGCCGAGAATCATGCCTAATTACATTAGCAAATGACACCTTAGATAAACCGTTTCAGAACCCGACACATAAACAGCACATGGACGTATTACGAGCACCTATATCAACTATCCGATCGTTTCACCGACAACCTGCATGCAAGTTTGGGCTAATCAGTGATAACAAAATCCGTAACCATAATGCAGGGCTTTAATTGAAATTATTTTAACAATTGTAACGTCTCTTCCCAAATATACCTGCAGCTGATCAAAATATTTGTCTGGAACTGTCTGAAGTAAGTAACAGAGGAGAAAGTTCAAAATAAAATATTTAATGATATGAAATAATTAAAGGTTCGTTCAAGGATGATCTTGGTTCTCAAATATGCTTGTCGACTAAGATATCAGTTGTTATTTTGTAACAAAATAATCTCAAGATGCAAAAAATAATAATTGGCTCTGGAAGGAATTACACAATAATTTTCAATTCTCCTCATGGGAGGGAAGTTCTGGATGCAGTGCCAGAAAAATACGGATATAAAAAGCGTTATTTTTCAGGGCACATGATCTCGGTCGGAATTAGTAAAACGATAGCTGCTAACTGTCGGGCTAAGATAATGCGTATCCATAAATCGAAATTCAAGAAGACAAAGAAACAAAATGAATGAATCATACATGGATTTTCCTGATGTTCGATCTTGGCCTAACAAAACATACAAAATTCGATGACTTCAATTCTCCAGCATGAATACCATTTTCGACAATTTTAGCATCTCCGTTCAGCGCCATTGGTTTAGGTGATTTGTTCCGGATAACTTTTAAGAAATCATATGGTTTCAACCGATACGGGATCTATGAATTTATTTACATCGTAAATGTACACTTCCCTGCAAAGCCAGACCCTTTTCATATATCACTGTATTGAAGTGATGACACAAGTGAGGACAGGAATGACCTGGAACATCCAAAGACGGGGGTTGCATAACAATATTGCTGTAGCTGCCAGCAATAGCCGTGCCAGGCCTCTGGGAGGGGTGGGTTATAAAAAAGGGAGGGACATAAAATAAAACATTTAGTATTACAAAAATGGAGCCCCTGGGAAAGAAACAGGGCGGGAGAATTTCCCAATCTTGCTAGGAAAGACGAAAATGAAGATACACGGTTTTTAAAAGTAAGTTTTTTTCTGCACAGTGCTGAAAAGTCACGATGACTCAAGATTCACGATGATAGAATCAAAACTGTCTTAAGACTTTGTTAGCAAAAATTCCTGATTTCAAATGTTTACCCATGTACATTACTGAACAGTGAGAAAATACCATGCACACCCGAAATGGAGCTAAATCGTGGTAAATAACAAGAGTTACTGTTGGAGGGCAGCCAGCATAAGATGTTTAGCATTATGTTAAGAGGCACTTCGAATTTAAAATACATAGACACAACTGAAAACTTTGTTAAGTCTCCAAAATCAAGCGCTGAACTTTCTCAACATTTTGGGCAGCTGAGTCTGCATTCTCACAAGTCACTTTCAAATAAAAAATATCTGTATTGTCGGATCGACAAGGGTCATTGTCGGTCTTGACAAATGCATTTTCATAGTTATTGAGGGATTCAAAAATTGTCTTTCCTAACGCAGCCTCATTATAGGATCCAGCTATATAGACAGAGAAACTAAAGACAGTCGATTTCCACAAGAAGACTTAACCAAAAGAGATTCCCACAAAAACTTATACTGGCACCGAGATTGTTTAAAAAGGGTCAATATTTGCTTTCGATAGCTCAAAATTAACTTTTTAATAATCTAAAAGCAATTTCTATATATGACAGGAGTCACTCAAACGGTTTATTAGCTAGATTGCATTGAAGGAAATGGTAAACTGCTTTACTGTTGAGTGTACTCTTGAAGAGAGTTAAAGCAGAATCTGGTATCACCATATCAACGGAAGGTAACAATCGATAAAGACTCAAATTGAAAAAGCATGTCAATATTAAAAAAACACTTTCGATGAATCATGCAAAGAAACAATTTTTTGTCACTGTCATGAGTAATACTATCACAGGAAATACCTCTCTAATAATCCTTTACTGTTGGACTACTATATATTCTACTCCTAAAAATTAAATCAATAATATCCACAGTTGTTTTGAGAAATAATTGCAGAATATTGCGTGGAGATAAAACAGAAAACAATATCTTAGAATGGTAGGGAGTTGAGAACGAAGTATGAACAAGATTGGACGAGTCATAGTCAAGCCCCAACGTCATCAAAAACTGTGTTTCCATTAAAGTTCTCTACAAAACAAGTGTGACTTTCATGCACAAAATTTGCGCATGCAATTAATAATAACCACTTCATTGATGCAGTTTTTAAAATCAGATTTTTCTGCAGATCCATGTTTACGTAGAAAAGTTGGGTGCTGTAGTTTAGGCCCGACGAAAGAATTCTGAGGTCCCGTGGGAAAGGAGTAAAATTACTGCTGGTTTACTTTATGAGCCCCCAGACCTTAAAGCATTGGGTGTCGTGAGGCCCCTTGGAGCTTGTGGCCCGGGGGTAATTTGCCCTCCGTTCACCTCTCAGCGCCCCTGCTGTTGTTCTTTGGAATTATAAGATGGGTGTGGTAGAAACTAAAACGTAGCAAGCGCCATAGTAGAAGCCAAAAATTAAGATTGAATGGCCTAGGAATGGCGTTCTTGCGTCATTTGCTAATTTCATTACCGTTGTCATACCTCCATGGATATTCGATTTGTGTACGTTTTAGGCCCCGTTTATACTATACCGTTTTCATACGAAAACCGGTAAGGAAATGCTCTGTTTTGATCTAACGTTTTGGTCTAACTGAACCATTTTCCTCTCCGGCATCAAATGGAGACTATTACATAAGAAAATAGAATAGCATGTACACTATGCTGATTTTATATAAAAACATTCTTATGCAAACGGTATATTGTAAACGAGGCTGTATTGGCCTGCATCAGCAAATAGATATGTCACAGTTTCGATCTATAACTGCAAAAGGGAGACTCATTTCCACACCTATCTAGGCCCTATATTGAATCCATTGTCTCAATTCTATCTTGTCATCACTTTATGAAAAAAAGGGAGAGTCATTTCCACACCTATTTAGGCCCTGCATTGAATGCCTTTTCCATTTCTATCGTGCCATCATTTTATGAAAAAGTGGGGGCAGTACCCCTCAAGCCCCCCCGGTTTAGACGCCCCTGATTACTGGCATGCAAGTTTAGAAAGAAACATATCGAAGCAGAAACCCAGATCTTAATATCAGTTGCACATGAGCCCCTGTTTGAAGACGAGTTTTCCAGCCATTAGCTCTTTAGGCGGGCCAACAATGTCGTTGACAACTAGCAAAGATTTTTACATTTAAGGAAAGTATCCGTGGTTTCTTTATCTTTGTTATCTTTTGTCATTGGAAGAAAGATAACAATGTCTCTATGGTGCTTCGGAATAGGGATAAGATTGGAAGGGAAATCAATAGATCGTGTAATGAATCTATATAAAAATCGCTAAAAGAAGTCAAAAGGTTTTTCATTGAAGAAATGGCTAAAATCGAAATTGACGATGACGAAGATAATGGAATGAATGAAGATGATGATGTGCGGGTGCAGAGACAGCTACTATTAGACTGATAGCGAACTATTTCGCGAGATGCAAAATTGGGACAGAGGTTGATGACCTGTGGCAAAAGGTCCAAGCAGGCCTTTTCAGCAAAAACATGCGCAGTCGCTCAAGCTAAAGATCTGCCCAGTAAATGTTGATACGATAGTAACTGGCCGCCGATACAATTAATTCTTCTAAAAAAGTGACAAGCGATCCATTGACTGACAGGGTCAGTCCTAGGCCCGTCAGGAGCGAATTGGGAGAGAAGGAAGAATGGTGATGGCAGTGGTACACAAGCAAAGTGAATGCAAAATTGAAAGAAAAATGAAATCAAAATAAAAGCAATGATGCTAATGGATAAATGTCTTATCAAATACAGCACACTATTCAATCAATGCCGTAATTGAATCGATGGACTGTAAAGGCTATCTACACGATCAAGACTTTGAGGAGTAGGACACACTCCTCCATGACGTACACTACGCATTCAGTACTTCATTTCAACAGTTGTACGATGAAACGCAAAACTTAACCAAGATACTAAAAGGCAAATTACCCATAAGATTAATTGAAAGTGAAGTACCCTGCCTAACAACAAAGATAAAGATAGATTCCTATCTGATTGCAGGATGCATTATTTCTCTTGACAACAAAGTGGTCCGTTTTTATTTCATTTATTTAGCACTCAGACTCATAATGGCGTCATGTTAATGTGTAATTAGTACACAAGAGATGGAATGCTAGGAATAACATTCAGTGAGGTAAGAGCATCTGTCTGCGTTAGGGCCTTTATACAAGGATATAAAGTCACCCCCCTAAAAGGATAACCCTACCAGAAGTGTCCTCTATTGTTTCTCGTTCTTTCAGTTACATGTCAGGTAGCGCCATCCTAGGCTTAGGGTCACCCAATGAGAAAGGTAAGGAGACCCTCCTAAGAAGGGCAGCATTTTGTTTACTCAAGGCATGTAGAGCATGGACGTAGAAACCGAGGGACAAAGGGGGCACTCGCCCCTCTACTTTTTCACAAATTCGTACGTAAAGTGCCCCTTTTCAGCTTATTATTGTTTGCTAATAACGGTGCTCCTGAATTAATGTGCCTCTCCCCCCTTTGTGAATGCTTCCTACGTCCCTGATGTAGAGTGACCCTTGGGGGGAGGGCTATCTCAGTCGATTCGACTTCAATTTGATGGAAATGACGTAGAATTTATGATTTGACAACAACTGGCTACGGTTGAGCACTGAGAGCTGCAGTCAGGAGTGACTACCACAGCAAAACTGATTGAAGCGCAACAGTAATGTTTTTTTGCCATTTTCTTATTTGCGAAGCTAGTATCTTATTATCTAGTATCTATCTTATTTGCGAAGCTTAGCCCTATCCTTACGGTGACACTGGATTGTCGAGCTAGAATGTAAGGCTATGTTTTGGAACGTATGGCCCCCCTTGGGGGTTAAAATTTCATCCTTGTAAAAGGTCCTTACTAAGAGAGTGAACTTGGCGGGGGGGGGACAAGTGAATCAAAATGGCAAAAATAGCTATATGCGGACCAAGCCCCCGTATTGGTTTGAAAGCAAAATTTCCTATAAACTACCTCGGCAGTTGAGTTGAATGATTGCACAACACCCTGACATGGTAAAGTTGCCATTGACAAAAGTAAAAGAACAGAGCAGGTAGTGCTAAGGATTTTGATTACAAAAACACGACTGTGACAAACACACCTGCTTCAAATGCTAACAAAAAAGAGCTAGATAAAACAAGGTGAATATTAATGATTTTAAAGTGACGTCAGAAAGGAGAAGCCACACAATTAAAAGGAAACATTTTGTAGTCTTCGACCTAATACGAGTCTCCATACGAGTCTCAACTGCATCAAAAGAAGGCCAGTAAAATCTAAAATTAATGCCGTTTTAAAAACATTTTGGCAACAAAAGAACGAGTCAGAGAAAGATTACATCATGAGACAATTCCCATCTCGAGACCAGGGGCGTAGGAACTTAGCAATAGTCTGTGTAGGGAAGGGGGTGCCAAACTCCTCCAACATCTATCGTGTCGGCAAATTTTGCAGTGTATCCATAGTGCTTGTCGATGTTGCATTGCTGGTAGAAGGCGAAGTAAGTCTTCTTGGTCGGCAACTCGGGATCCACCCTCGAACAATTTCCCTCACGCCTAATCGAGGCTACAGTTGGATAGCGCCAGGAGGTAATGATGTGGCCAAAACATCATACGCGAAAACTACCATATTGACGAACACAATTCGCTTTAGCTACCTTTCCGTCTACATTGCAATTTTCTACGTATCAAATTCAATTGGAAAGGGAAATCCAATCACTGATTATGGTCGCCGAGTGATGAAAAAAAGGCGTGGTACTAACTGAGGTCATAAAACATCATTTGGTACAAAAAGCACTTTCTTCAACCGACAAACCCAAATTTGTTTATGAATACAATGCGGCTCCTCATCTCAGAATAGTGACCACTGCGACTCAATGTGCGAGGAATATGGCTTGTCACAGCAGCAATGAAAAGGATGGGATTCAATAAATTGACATACATTGGTGTAGGTCAAAGTCAATTGTAAGTTTCGGCTCACGCTTCTGAAACTTCGATGTCATTCTGAACTCGATGAAAACTCTCCGAAGTTTGAAGAGCAAAGACCAGGAAACCCTAGACTTTGTCAATAGAAGTTAAATTTATTTCCAACTCAAGTATAACGTACACTGAATCTTCTTCTATGAACCTTAAGTGTAGTAGAATATCATTTTAGTTAGTACCTCGGTTTTGACAGCCACCGAAAATTCAAAAGAACGAGCCGAAAATTGCAATGGATTTTACCGACATCAATGTATATCACCGCAGTGAATCCCGAACAGGGCATACTGATTCATAAGTAAAAACATTCACATATAGAGCCTAAGAGCGAACTGATACAAGAAAACTGATCACCAAAACGAGGCATAACAGAGATGGTAGGAAAACAGAATATATAAATGTGTATAAATTATAACGCTTTACTGGCCTAATTTATCTCCTAGAATCATGTTTTAAACCTCTGATGAACTACTAAGGTGCAAGAAAAGGACAAACCTCATGATCTACAATCAGCAAATCTAATTTCTCTAGTCTTGCATCCAATGGTTTACTATCCCGTATCCTAGCTTCCAGATCCTCAAGACAGATGCCAAAATCGCTAAAGGTGGAATCGAACTCTTGTCCTGCGAGTAAAGCTTTCTGAAGCAGCGCGTACCTGGTTTCAGCGTCAAGAGTGATGGATGAATGTGACCGCTCAGTACGGTCGCTGGTATTGATAACAGTTTTTACGAGTTTTTCATCGCCTGGACGAATCTCTTTCAATGTAAAGCAAACCGTTTGGATTTCATCTACATTTCGCTTCTTCTTGATGATTTCATCTTGTAGGGCCTAGTCAAAAAATGACAACATTATACAACATCAGCGGAAGCAAACAAAACTCAAACGTAAAACAGTCAACCCAAATCCCCATTTCCCCCTTTCCAATTGCGCCCCCCTGAGCAGTATCAAAATACACATACACACAAACAATAAACATAGATTTCAATATCTAGTTCACTCATCAGTTTAGGGCGGGGAAGAGGGTGTTGAATCGTACTTCGCAAATCGATAAGTATGCTTCTTGAATCTGCTTATCATGTGACCTAAGAGATAAGCTGAACTATAAGTCTTGACTGCATCTAAACCAAAGAGGATTCTTCACTATTCCTTTGACAAAACAATAGAGTTTGTCTATGACATCATAATAGAAAGAACGCCCTCGATGTTTCTTATAATTACTACAGTTGATGATGCTCTGTGAACAAGAGCATCACATGCGTCATCTCGTACCAAAACCCCTGATCTTGTTCCCAATGTATGAACTTGAAAGCAGAGAATGTAAGACACAAAGCTTGAATTTGCGAAATTTAGTACTAGTCAACAAAAGACAGTGAACAAAATAAGCGATAAGTTATCTTAGCTAAGCCGAGTTTTACGGCATTCGCAAAAACCATATGAAGAATCACACCAAAGTTTGCTTGAGGCACAGCAAATGTAATAGTAGTATATTGGGAGCCAATATAGGGATCTCATTAGCTGAAAACGATATGACGAAAAGCTTAGACCTTGTGAGAGGAAATGACTTCAGTGAAGACACACACCTTCGTAAACAATACTCAAAATATCCACGCAGTGACCTGAATGTCATTTGGCTGGAAAATCGTACTGGTTTTCGATAATTGACAGGTGCTTTAGTATACAAAAGTCTTACCTCCACTTCACCTAGCTGTCTCTTTATCACGCTGGTCTCACTTCCAATCGGTTCATTTAATGCAGGGGCTTGCAAGGAGACTTCCAGCCACTTCTCATATTCATTCGTTCTCCCATGATACACTTCAACCTCATCTATTGTCTGTTTCATCTCACTTTGCATCTTGGCAGCCTCCTCCACAAGGGAGGTATTTAACTTAATAACAGTTGCATGCTTCTTCACGAAGGTTCTGTTCTCAGGGAGATCCGTATCAATCTTCCTTACTAGTTGCGCTGAAATGTTTTCTGCAGCCGATACGTTCGCTTCTACCTCGCCATGACGCTTTACCAGGACCTGGATGATCAAATGAAAATATACGAATAAATGTGTGCTCCAACATCATTGAAATTAAATCAAATCATGTCAATCAAAAGCATTCGATCAATCAAGTACAAACTATGATCACTCAACGAACGACATAAATTGGATATGCAACAGAAACAATTTGTCACAAAAGGTTTGAGATCATCATTAATGCAATGGTAAGGAAAAACAGCGATCATTTGTCCAATCAAAAGCATCACTATAACAATCAATGTAAACAAAGACCAATCAAAAGCGTCAATAGAATAACCAAAGCAAAAATAGACCAACCAAAAGCATCAATGGAAAAACCAACAGAAAAACAGACCAATCACAAGCGTCAATTGAAAAATCAAAGAGAAAACAAAGCAATTAAAAAGGTTTAGTCAGGTGAAAAAGTAATCAAAAAACTAAATGACTCCTTTGATGACAATAGTTGATCATCGAGCCAATCAAAACAAAAACGTTATGGAATAAAATTCATGTATAGGTTATAAATACAGATGCTCTACATTTTACTTTAGTTTTTTAGATCCAAAAAATTATATTGCTCACAAATTATTCTATCTTAATCCAAAATTCTTCTTAATGAACATATAGCAAAGAGCAAACGTACATTTATTCTACCAAAATCTGTCTTGATCTTTTCCAAATCAACACCATAAGACTTTGTCTCTCCAACCACTGTTTTCGTTTCTTCCACGACATTTAGAATCACATTTTCATGCCTCTTATAGTCCCCCCATTGTTCTGTTACCTCTTCCAGTTCATGCACACGTTCTTGCACACGTGTTTCTACGATTTTGTATCGATTTTCGCGATCAGGAGACGCTTTTACGAAAAACTGGCTTCCAGATGGTGATTCAGCCATTACCTTGACTTCAACTTCTCTTAAATCTTCAAGGTCTTTTTCATGTTCTCTGACCTCGCTGGCAAGTGCCTATTATGAAAGTAACACGTGACTTAGCTTCAATTTCGATCTGTGATCAGCCAGAGAATTATGCTGGTTTTAAACAGGGTCACAACTGAGAAGCTAGCTCATGAGTCATAAAAGCCGGCATGTCTAGACGGTTGATGTAAATACTTGCAAAAGCTAGCTATTACTGTATCATATCATCATCATATCATCATCATATCATATCATATCATATCATATCATATCATATCACATCATATCATATATCATATCATATCATATCATATCATATCATATCATATCATATCATATACATATACATATCATATCATATACATATACACATCATATCATATCATATCATATCATATCATATCATATCATATCATATCATATCATATCATATACATATCATATCATATACATATACACATCATATCATATCATATCATATCATATCATATCATATACATATACATATCATATCATATACACATCATATCATATCATATCATATCATATCATATCATATCATATCATATCATATCATATCATATCATATCATATCATATCATATAATTTCATATGATATCATATCATTCATACATTACCTCACTGTACTTTATTGTACTTAATTGTACTTTATTTTACTCTATTTATTCTATGTATGTAAATAAATTATTATTATTATTATTATTATTAACGAATCTTTATACAGGATTTTTCTACAGTCATATCATATTTACACTAGGTACATATATATATACTGTTATCACAGAAGTCCTGTTAAATAAATTAAAATCAAAAAAATTGTTCATTTACGTTAGTACTCCTCCTTTATTTGTTTGTTCTAATTAATTACCATAACTATTTAATATTTCTATCAACAGTAAATAAATTACTAAAATGAAATGAAATATTGTACATTCTGAAAAATCTTTGGCTATACTGCGCACGAAAATTAGGAAAATTCCCCAATCACCCATGTTTCCAAGATATATCTTGATCCACAAAAGTCCTTCCAGAATGCTCACGGAGATCCCACGGGTATACCTCAGGTGATGTCATCCCAAACTTTGCAAGAGATATGAAATTCTGGGATGAACACTACACGGCATTGATTGAAAAGCGCTTATAAGCACAATAGAAGTCTACTTTGAGCAAGACTTTCTCTATGGCATCTAAAGAGATATTTGTTTTACCTGTGCTTCAGCCATCTTCCTGTCCAAGAAATTTTCTTCAAGAATAATCGGATCGAATTCAGAAGCCCTTTTTTCCATTGCTTCGAGCCAATCCCCAAACTTTGCATCTCTATCTTGGTATTCACTTATCGTCTTCTGATATAGTTCACCTTTTTCTAAGTTACCTTTAGCTGTTAGTCCAAGCTCTTCATATCTTGCAATAATACGATTCAATTCTTCAGTTACAAGCTGTTGATCTGTTTCAGCACTTGATACTAAATCTTTGCAGCAACCACTGATGTTGTCAACGTGTTCTTTGTGGTTCTTGATGTCCTCAGCTAAAACCTAGAGGGACAGTATATTATCTCAAGCATGGACGAGCAGAGACCGTAAAATAACAAAAATTTAATCACTAAAACGAAATTATGAGTGGAGATATGTGGAAATAAATCCATTGAAAATACTGCATTCTGTCTAACATCCAGACTCACTTTCATGCGGAGCATCCTCTCCTTCATAGAGGTCTCATCTGTAGTGGCAGCTCCATCAATTAATGAAATTTCACCCTCTGTATGTTGAAGCCAGCTATTCAATTCAATCTCTTTCATGTTAAATTCTTCAGCTAATGGCTTCACCTTCTCAATCAGCGTCTTACGCTCCAAAAGAACTTTTTCTATCGTTCGCAGACGAGAATGTAGCGAATCTGACTGCTTTCTAACTGATATCTTTACAGCTGACCCCTCATCAACTTGTTCTGATGAGTCAAGTCTCGATTTCAACTCTTGAAGCTTGGACACCAACTGACCTACTTGCTCAATGACAGCCTCGTTCTCCTTTTCCTCCTCCGTAACAATCTCAAGAGAAGCAGATATCAATCGACCTGAAGCATTTGCTTCGAGATTCATGAGCCTTTCTTTGATTATCTGCAATGCACCTTCTGCCTCTAGGCCATAAATAACGGCCGCCTGTAGCTTGTGTAGCCTGTCTGCCAACTTTCTTTCAAGGGAATGGAGAGGAGTTGAGCCAGCAGATAGCAAATTACGAATGCTTGAGCTCATGGTCCTATCATCAGTAGATTGGCCTACCAGCCATTTTCCATCTTCTGATGCCTGAGACATGTCCGATTGTTGAGCTGCTACTTCAGAAAGTGCGGCCTATATGAAAATGAAATATGAAACTAAATATGAAATAAGAAAAATGATATGAAATAAGAAAAATTTATGGATATTTAAAGTAATATGAAAAATGAAACATCACAAATATGTACATAATTAAATATGACAAATGAAATATGAAAGATCTAAACATATTCAAATAAATCTGAAAAATGAAATATGAAAAATTTATACATATTTAAATCAATTAATCAAATCAGGACATTCCTATTTCCTTACAGTTTATTATCTATATCTATATGCCTAACATTCCTTATAAAATCTAAGTGTATGGAGTATTTGAATATTAAAAAATAGCTTAATTAAAGAACAGACACGTACAATAACGAATACAAGAAACAAATTTTGTTTAATAATGACAAAATTCATAAATTGGACAATTGTTAGACTCACCTCAATTTCCATAATTTGCTTTTTACATTCAGGCAAGTCAGGCTTGCTTGCAACCATTTCACTCAACTTTGCAGTTGTTTTTACACAACATTCATTTGCACTATCAACCGCTTTAATTATTCTTTCCAAAACATCTTTCCTTTCACAGAAATCATGCAACCTAATGTCCAATCTTTCCATTATTGATCTGAAATGTTCTTCGACTTTTGAAGCTTTGCTTCTACATGGTGCTGGGTCTCCATTTTTTTGCTCAATAGCAGCCGATAATTCTTCAACAGATTCATTAATCTTAGATTTCTCAGATTCCAAATCCTGGACACTTTGAATAAGATTCTGCAGAGAAAACGGATGGAACTTTAGGTATTATTTTCTCGCAAAAAAATGTTTCATTCAAAGTATGGAAAGGAATAGTGCTCCTTTTTAGAAGACTCAAATGAGAAAACAGAAATACAAATGATTAGGCTACCTTCACTCGTTCAATTTCTTCATTCATCTTTTTAGAGTCTGTTCCTATTATGATCTTAGATCTCATGGAAGCATCAACTAGGTCTAGCTCATTTTCAACCGCAGCCACATGTTTCTCAAAGGCAACAAACAATCTTTCCATGTCCTCTGCTTTCTTTACATTCTCTTCAGAAGCAGCTTTTAGCCGGAGCCATCTTCTATCTGCAGATGAATACTTTTCCTCAACGGCAGCTACTCCGGAAGACACTTCATTCGCTGAAGCCAACGCTAGCAGATTTTGCAGGGTGTTCTTAAGCAGGTTGTGGTCATCTTCTTTTGAAGCAACATAGTCCTTGAATTCCTACAAAAACATGAAGCACGCTTTTCTGATATTGAGTGGTGCCAACACGTGATAAAAGTCAAAGCTGACTGAAACTTTTGGGCAAAGCCAAAGCCAAAGTGACTGATACTATAATGGTTTTTAGGTATTTCTATTAACTATATTCATTTTTAAATATACTAAGCTTCATAATGCTTAGTAATAAGCTAGAAATGCCTTACTAAAGAAAGAAATCTATGCAAAACTGGTAACTGATTGTCTTACTACATCGTCCGATGGCCAATCAAACAATCAATCGATCCATCAATCACTCAATCAATCAATCGATCAATGAAGCCATAAACCAATTAAGCAATCAAATCATTCAATCAAAATTGTAGCTAAAAGTAATCAATTAATTACCTCATGAATCAATCAATCAATCAATCAATCAATCCATTAATCAATCAATCAATCAATCACTCAAGAAGGAATCTACCAACCAAAACCTAACTAAGCAATCACTGCATCAGTCCATACATCAGCTCATTAATCAATTACACTAATCAGTTAATCAACTGATTAAACAATCAATCAAGTAGTTTATCCATTAATTCTGCTCGCAGTGTCAGGTGCCCTTACCTTAACATCTTTTGTTTGCTGTTCAGCTTCCATATGTGTAGAAGGCACATTGCCTAAAACATCCATTCTTGCTTCTGCGTCCGTCAAAAAGTCAACAAATGCCGAATCTTTATCATAGAATGCACAAGAGGGTCTTTCAATAGCAGCTGCTTGACGGGATTTTACTTCATAAATTTGTACCATGTTGTTCCAAGATGCTTCAATTTCGGAAATTTGTAATTTCAATGGGGCAGCTTCTGTCTTACTTTCTGCCAGCACTTTGGTGCATATAGTCTTAAATGTTTCATGAACTGGCCGCAAATTGGAAATGCTTGATCCACAACTCTGAAAAGAGCAAAAGAAAGATAATAGAAACGAGGACACGAAGGGATGCAATGCGACAATACCATTGCAACAACGAAGAGCAAAGAACAACCACAACCATGATAGCTGACCGTAAGAAAACCCAAGTGCAGTGGTGACTGGTGAAGCAAAAGAGTTGAGCAATATGGTCTACCCATTCCCAGAACTTAGCTGAATATGCATTCTGGCACGTGCATGATTTAAAATACTTCAAATATTTTTTGCAATACGAATCAATGAGTGAAAGAAAAACTGAATGTGTGAATGAAGTAGTGAATGAATGAATAAATGGATGAATAAATGAATGAATAAATGAATGAATAAATGCATTAAAAGAAATTAACTATTGTTATACTTTAAGTTCGTTTATCTGCTTCTTCAAATCAGTCCAATCGACGCTGAGATCTCCAAGCCTCTCAAAGATGCTTGCTCGAACCTCTATTTCATTCCTGAAATTCTCTGCAACCACATCAAACTCTTGTATATTCATCAAAGCCTCCTTCAGATGCATTCTTTTGTCTGACAATATCATTCTGAGGTTATTTATTGGATTTCTTACAGCTGAGATTTTCTCCCGTATGTTAGCAACAAATTCGGGTTGGTCACCATTATGCTTTATCAGCCAATCAGCTGTCTCCTCAGTTGAATCGAGTTTCTGTTCTTGTTTATCAAAGTTTGCCTCCAGAGCCTGGGTAAATGGAAGATGTGATTATGAAGACGATCAAGAATATTTTGTCAGAAAGCTATTGAATGAGAATTGAATAATGCATCAAAAGGTATAAAGAAAATTAAACTGGGAGTCTAATAAACTGAAAAAAATATCACAAAGACTATGAAAGGAAGCTTCAACAATCTTTTGTTATTTCTCAAAAAAAGTTCACCGAATCACAGATAATTGAATAGCTAACTGGATATATAAATATAGCATTCAAAATGACAACCAGGGCAGAGCTTGAAGTCACTTTGGCTTGGTAAACCACCCATAGGTTAATATCTTACCCTTCAAATTCTAATTGAAAATCATACATGATAAAACTGATATTGAATAACTGGTATGTATAAGGAAAAAAGAAGCATACAACGAAAATGTCGTCAAAATGACGTTGTTCATGTACTCATGAAACATATATTTTTCAAGTGTTTTCTCTACAGGGTTTATTACCTCAAGATCACTGAGTTGTATTTCAATTTCTTCACTTGTCACTCCTGGCGAAGGTAAACTTGTTATTGCACCAGTCATAATGCTTACAAATCGTTCCATATCATCAATGGCGGCAACAAACTTCACTGTCTGTTGCAATTTATTTCTTCCACTGCTCTTTGCTTGAATTACTCTTGCTGTGGCTAACTTCCATCTCTTCAATGAGTCTCGTCTTGGTGTCAACTTTTCAGAGACGAACTCTTCTTCCTAGAGAAAAAGGTGCTTAAATACAATGGCGAGCATCTCAAAGATTATTGTGGCGTTAGGACGGGGGTAGAAGGCCTCTCCAACACTGTCCAATATTGCCACCTTTGAAGCACTTTGTCCCTATTACTTGGACATGAAACTATCGAAAGAAAAGTCCCCTCTTACCCCCGAAGTGCCTGCAATTGGTTAAACCTCTTTTTAATTTTAAATACGAAGAAACTCAGAAAAGTAACTGGTTAGTCCACCAAAGAATTCTCAGAGTTCAGGTCATGTGATGTTGCATGAGATCAGATGGAGACTGCACATGGTCTGGCAGAACTTAAATAGCACAATCATGCGTACAAAAACGAACGAGACTTCAAGTTACAAATACAATCTGAAGATCTTACATCAATCCTAGCAGCATATGAAGGGTCCGACAAGAGAACATTCCAGTCTACTGGTTCAGCCTCAGTTTCAACAACCTGTGCCTCCACAATTGCCTCTTCAATGGATGAGACATCTTCCATAACTTGGCTCTGTTTCTCCTTCCTAGTGGCCTTCAAGTGCTCTTGTGTTGCCTCAGATAATATTTCCCATCTCTCTATGACATCATCATATTCATCCTTAATAAAAGCAACATCAACTGTAATGCCTTGCTCTTCCAGCAAGACCAATAGTTCTTGAAAGCCAGTCTTGACAGTTTCCAACTGAGGTTCCTTTCCAGCTAACTCTTGGATCAGTTTCTATAAAAACAACAAGGAAGCTGAATAATTCTACGCCTACGAATGAGGGAGGACTTTCAAGGACATAAATATTGCTGAGTTCAGGAGGTTCATCAATGAGTACAGAAGCTGAAGAAAAGAAAAAGAAGTAAATTGAAAAACTGGCATGAATTCAGGGGGTGCATTCAATTCAATATGAATTCAAAAAAGAAAGAGTGGTGTAAAGAAAAAGGAATCCAGAATGTATACATATTGGTCACATTTAGAAAACAGACCTATTTATACGTGAACACTATGTATAAATGCACGTTGATATCTATAGATGAATGAAATAGGTAGAGGGTTGAATGAAGAGAACCTAATGAGGTAAACATTTTGAGATTACTACCTTTACATCAGCTTCTGCATGTTCATTCTCACCAGCACTAAAAGCAACCTGCAATTTCTCCAGTTGCTTTTCATTATCCGACAAAACAGACAACAGCTTCTTCATGGCGTAATGATGTCTTTCTTCAAATGGAAGCACGGCTGTTATGTGAAGGTGGTAGTTGGCAACCGTATGCCAAACACTGTGCCATCTCTTCGTTAAGTCATGGAAACGATGCTCCTGAGCCTCCCCTTCAGCCCCTGTCTCGCTCTCATGGAAAGATGCAAGAGCTTCCTGGCAATCTCTCAGCTGCTGCACTTGATGGAAGAGAGGCTTAAAATATTCATGTTGTTGTCGTGCAACAAGATATCGTGCAGAAATAGCATCAAGTAAACTAAACTGAGCCTCTACGTGGTCCAGCCTTTCTTCTAGATCATCCGCCATGTCTGTGTACTCTTGCTCACTTAAAAGCATTTTTTGTGCCTCACTTTTGTGCGAACTAAGCTTCAATGAGATATCTTCAACAGCCTCTCCTGCTTCATTGAGCCTTGTTCTAACTTCAAATACAACAACAGGGTCCTCGTGGCTCTTCTCAATCAGCCAATCACCAATCTCCAGTGCATTTTCCAAGCTGGCTTTTCGTGTTACAACTTGCATAAGTGACGCCTGGGGCAAGAAACTAGTCTTAGCTTTCCCAATTAGTAAATATTCAACATACATTCCATTTACAAAGCGGACAAAAGCTTGTTTACTACATGAAAATGTTTTGTTACAACGAAAGGAAAACCAGCATCTTTGCAGAACCAAAAAATTCTATATATCGTTCTCTCAAATTGCCCGTAAGCTGTGACCTTCTCCATCCATTTAAGGAGCCCCCTCTCTAAAAATGCATGAGAACCCTGGAACAAAGCAGCAAGGGGGCCAAAATCTTCAAAAATTCTTAACTTTCTACTACAGTCAAAATATCTTAGTTTAACTTTCAAAAATCTTAGCTATTGTAAATGATTGCTAATCACGTGCGAGTTTTCTATTGTAAACGGCTCTGATACTTTTTCCGATAATTAGGTCATGATTCACAGAAATTCTTGAAGCACGAAACAACAATCAGAGTAATCTGGCAATGAGCAGCGCAATTCTTGTCTGCTGAATGCCTCAGCAAAAGGAAAACAGCCCAGTGAATTTCTCATTACAAACCATGTAGAGTTAAGATAAAAGCTTGAAATTAAGAAATTGTACCTCACAATCTTCAATAACAATCTTCAAGGCATTCACATCCCGTTTCAATGCAGCAGTTTGCTTGCTTTCAACATCATTTTTCATTATGAGAAGCCATGATGAGAAATCTTCAAGAATGATAGTGAACTCCGTTGCTTGCTCAGATACTCGTTTCACATCTTCCAGCCTCACAGATAACCTTTCGCAAATTTTCTGATATTCTAAGTTCAAAGATGACACCCGTCTCTCCACCGTTTTTGCATTGCTCTTTTGCTGTGTTAACAAGATCTTCAGGGAACATCCTACAGAGCTAAATGTCTTAAGATCGTTCTCGCAACTTTCGGCCTTCTGAATCAAACTCTGAAAAAAATTTTAAATGATTCAATATTCCACAATGGCTTCATTAAAAGCAATTCTTTCTAGGGTAATGTGATTAGCTACAATTCAATGCTTTTCTATACAAAGACATACACGTTTTTTTATAAGAAAATCATTATTTTGCCTGAGCCTCAATTTTCTTAACTTTTCCCAAAATTGAGCCTGAGATTTTCTTAAATTTTTCTTAACTTCTACTGAAATAAACTGGCTAGAGTGGTGTACACTTTCGTTAATAATATTGTATACTTGAATTTGAATTCAATCTTTAACATTTTGAATGCAATAACGACGAAATACCGATTTGTGGCCTATAAAACCACTTAATTTTGGAAATTGAGCCTTGTGATTTTCTCAAGATTTTCTTAAGATTTTGACGATTTGAGCCTCATTTTCTTATAAACTTTTTTCTTACAAAAAAAACGTGTACAACATTGATTGCGAACTTGACCGACTACAGTTCCTTCCATTTATTCAGACCAACACTTCCTCCAAGATTGAGTGGTACCCGTGAGCTAGCTCATTGTCTACATAGCAGCAATTATGGGAAGTTGTTGGTCAATAAGGAAGAGATGGTCAATATGGAAAGGGATTTCCATGCCAAACGCTAAAGCCAGTCATGTGATACAGGCATATATTTTCTAAGTAGCATTGAACAGCTCTAGTATCGTCCTCAGTACTAACCTCTACGCTATACAATTCATGCTGTTACATGCTGATAGATACAAATATATGTAAATAAATGCTAATTATGACAATAAGTTCTAATACACGCTGATGAATGTTATGCATGCTAATCAACAGAATTAAAACTATTCTCCCAGCAACTATTGCCCAGTACCTCTCCCATCTGGAATAAACTCATATGTGGTTTGCTTCCAATGCTACATTCAGAGGCTGTGTGAAGCCTCATGCCTTTCCACCGTAGCTCTTCAACTTGCCAAGTGTCCATCTCTTTTAAAAGCAAACCAATCTATGGGTGACTTGCAAGTTTGTGTTGAAAAAAATAACCAATATGGTCTACCTAATATACAATAGATCTAAATAAATAATCTCTACCTTAGTGGCTTTTTCAAACTGTTCGCATTTCACTGGTAATGCACTGACAAAACCTTTCCTGTTTAGTTCATCTTCTAAGAAATCTAAGGCATCCTCGAGTTTTCTTTCCAAATCGTCAAAAGTTGTCATCTCCTTCTTAATGGCAAGCATGGACCGAAGCAAATCTGAAAGCTTTTCGCTCAAATTTCCCCAGGATTCTTTCATGAACTCAGCTTCACTTTTTACAGTCTCCATATCAGACATTGTGGCGGCTTCAACTTCTTCACAGACAAGTAAAAGTTTGTCACAAAGCTCTTTTACTCTGTCGTACGTAGTTGCATTTTGAGCAAGTTCTTTGCTGAGGTCCTAAAGAACAATAGCAAACTTTCATAATTAACCTGTCCCTGTAAGCTAGGATATTCAAAAATGAGCAAAGTAGTTGGCATATAATGCCATTTTGCATCAGACTGAATGTACCATTTAACAAATATCGCCATTTTCATGGCATTAGGTGGAAGTTAGGTCCTATTGACTGAGATAAAGTGGTTTAATTATCAAAGAGAAGAGGTAATCAAAGTAAAAATAAAGGTTAAAATCTCAAATCTACAAACCTCAACAACTCTTTTCTGCTGTATCAACTGCTCTTGTTCACAGGCAATAGGTAAAACTTCATTCAACTCATTATTTGCTGTCTTCAACCATGAAAGGAGCTCCTCAAATGCCTCACTGAATTGTTGACAAATGGGAAACAATTGTCTTATACATTCCTCTCTTGTAATCACCTTCACACGGACGTCTTTCCACCTTCTCTCAATATCTGATATCTTGCTTGAAAGTATATCTCTCTCGCGGTCACCAACCTCTTTAAGGTGGCTGGTTGCCAGAGTGGTAAAATGCTTCACTACAGCTTCGAGTCCGATAACGTCTTTATATACCAACTAAAATGAAAGCAAAATAAATTTAATACCATTATTATAAATCATAGTGACTGTGACTATTCATCATTACTAAACATAATAAACAAGTACATTTCACATTTAAATGTAACTCTTCTGTCCTTTAGAGCATGACTGAATGACATACGAAGAGCATGACTTAATGGCAGATTAAGGGCTGTTTCAATGACATATTAAAAGCATGACTTAATGGGATAATAAGAGCATGACTTAATAGTTTAGTTATAAAATATGCTTTTAGTTACGGATACTTCCATATTCACTGGCAATCATGTTTTTTATCCATCCTGTCCAAAATTTAGCAGTAGAAAAGCATGACGTATAACTGAGAAAAGAAATTATCTTCCGTATACACTTTAGATTTTCTCCTCTTTTCATTATCTCCTTTCGTTTCATCTTTCAATAACATATCTCCCACGATAAGTAGCACGTATGAATTCCTAAACAGGCTTTTGTCATGAAACTTAAATGGGAACCTTGAACTTAAATGGGAACTTTTGTCATGAAATTTGAATGGCAGCCTTGCAGCTACAAGTTGAACAATGCAACTGAAATGCTAACATGAACCTTCACGACAAACAATAAACCTTTCTTGGTAACCATTATAAAATCCTGCAATTCTTCAGACAAGTGCATCTCAAATGAGGACGAAAATCGTTCTTTAAATAATACAAAACAAGAAATACCTCATGACTGATTTTCTGTTGCTTGAGAATCAAAAAATTAGCAGATACAGGTGTCTGTCGAATAACTTTGGCCTCAATCTCAGGAAGCCTCCTACTGATCTCTTCAAATGAGTCCTCAAATTTTCGTCCACTGAGAATAGTTTGTTGACATTTGCTTTGCTCTGAAAGAAGCAAGTTTTTCGTTTCGTTGATACTTTTCTTAAAAGCCTTCAGGCTCTTCTCTTTTCTTTTGCACTCTTTCAAAACAAATGACGACTTCCCAGCATTCGTTTGTATCCGAATGATAATACCTTCACAAATTTCAATGTTTTCCACAATTTCGATCACAATAATGAGAGACTCCTAAACAAGTAGAAAATAAAGTAAGAATTTGTATCAAAAGAATTTAATAATAACGCGTAAAAATGACAAATTTGACAGCAAAATATCTCAATGGTGTTTGAAAATACCTTTATAAGGTCTAGATCTCTTCTGGCCACAATTATGCTTCTACTTTCCGTCTCTCTCAAGACCTTCAAAACAGCTTCAAGTTTGTTATGTCGTTCCTGATTTGTCTGGTCTAAGCGATCAAACTTTTCTGCTTCATTCAAATCTCTTGATGTCCTAACTTCAACAACTTTCAAATCCTCTCTGATTACTATGTACTTATCTGAGCTTATCTTACTCTTTCTTGCTACACCAACAACAGCTTTTTGACCAATGTATCGCTCAAGATCTTTAATTGTTTCATCAATAACTACTAGCCTGGCTTCGTTACGGTCAAAGAGATCAAGAGTGACCTACCAAAAAGGAAAGAAAATATCGTCATGTCAGAGACCAACACACACCAATCATTCACCCACTCATTCATTCATTATTTTATTCAATCATTCACACATTCATTCAAACATTCATTCATCAGCACCATTCATTCCTCCACTCATTCATTCATTAATCAATTCATTCATACACTCATTCACTCATCCAATCATTGATTCATTTATCCGCTCATTCATCCATTCATTGAAATATTGAATTAAAATTTTAATCAAATATCAATGTTCATAATACATAGAAGGACAGGTAACATGATAACAAGGTTCATGAAATTCTCATGTTTTGTGACAAGTATTCCAAGCCTAGCAGGCATAAAAAACATGGATGCAACTTTAGTGCATCTAGCAATAGCTAAATGCATTAAATAACTACATAATCAGATCCATTAGAAGCTTGATAAAGCTGCATGTTGACAAATTTCTGGAGAAGTAGAATCAAGAAAAGTATCTATGGTGCTGTGATGCGTTGCATATAAAATGGAATGCATTCGAAATAGCCCAAGGTACCTTCACATATATTCTACGCACAGCCAAAAAATATTGCAAAAACTAAGACAAGAGCATTCTCTATCACTTAAGCAAGAAATACTCTCACCCTGGTTCGCTTAAGATGTGTGCGCATCATTTCAACATCAAACACACTAGGAGGCGGGGAATTCAGTGTTTTTTCTCCTTGGGCTATCACGTGATTTATACTCTGCAAACTCTCGTGATGGTCAGACACAATTGTCAGGACTTTTGCAACATTATCACGATGCTCCTTCGCAAGTGTAGAGATGTCTTCCCATCGTGAACTGACAATTTCTATTGATTTGGCCAATTTATTTTTCTCTTTCCATGACTTAAGTTGATCTTCCTGGTCTTTGCTGCTGTCAATGATCATCGTATACACAGGTTCATGCTGCAGAACATCCTCGTAAATTTGCTAAAATACCAGAGCAAAAACTTCAAGCTCATGATGGACTCGTAACACAAGCATGCACACATACATACATACATACATACATACATACATACATACATACATACATACATACATACATACACACACACACATACATAAATACATACATACATACACACAGGCATAAATTCATGCACACATATGAATGAATTCTTGCACACACAAATATGCAAACATAGATACATAGCTTCACTCATCGAAGCAAGGCAGGATGCAACAAAAATACCTCTGCCTTCAACATTTGACCGTCAATCTCATCTGGTAATGGTGAAATCTGCTTCTGATTGTCTAAAGCTTTCTTTGT
>WIPJ01000201.1:24359-38240 GCA_018155075.1 Cassiopea andromeda
TTCTATGGACAACTGGTTTTTATGTCTATCGTTATGATGAGATGAAGATCACAACATTCAGTATATTTATCATATCAATGCGTAATGATCTGCACAGCACAATATGTCAGTTGGAGCTGTGGTGCTGTAATCTGTAGTAGATGGCTTGCTTTCCAAGGACAATTACATGTCTGCAATAGTTGTGACTGTTATTCAAATAGGCGTTACAAAAGTCCATTTTGGAGTCATTGCTGATTGGTGTATAATGGACAGAGTAGTAGATATTCTATTGCCTAGCAGAGTTATATTGGAAGCTATATATTTTATCATTTATGTCTTACTCAGTGCTTCTCTATTGTTTTTGTAAAATTCGTTATGGACAGGGAAACTATGCTGTGTACCCATACTCACTGTAACTACTATTATTACCTATAAAGATTTTTTAAGTATACCTGTTACCTGGGTGCTTATTACGCTCCTGTAGCATCACATCCTGTCCCCAAGGTGTGAAGCCCCACTATTTTTAGGAAGACTGGTGACTCCTGTTGAAATTGTTGAAGTATTGAAAAATTTATATTTCGTAGATATACACATTCTATATGACCAGTTACTACACACATTTTTCAATTTTGTTCATTCTGCTGTGTCCTAATACTGTGACACGTGCTCTTGTAGTAGGACCCCATACCCTCTTCCTCGGATTTATGATGTAACCTATCCTAAAGGAATACTCAAACAAAGGATGCTCCTTGGCATGGTGTTTGAACTTTTTATTAATTCATCCGGCAACAGTTATTGATACTACATTATCTATATTTATTGCACACTTGGCTCATTATTATCTTTTCACACTGCATGATAACTGTAGACTAGCTGTTATATAATGCCCGCTGCGTGTGCATATCTGCAAATTAGCCTTGGAAAGACAAGAAGTGCCCCCACTTGCATGCATGAATTGATGACATCACATATTACTGTGAACGACCATGTGACCCCCTGAGGGGTGTGGTTGAATTTCAGAGCAAAATTGTTGATAAAATTTGCGAGAAATGATAGTGAAAAAATGATCGTAAACCTACGCTAGGCTACACGGTTCTACATTCCCTCCTTCTTTTATCGAACCGTGTAGCCTAGCGTAGGTTTACGATCATTTTTCACTATCATTTCTCGCAAATTTTATCAACAATTTTGCTCTGAAATTCAACCACACCCCTCAGGGGGTCACATGGTCGTTCACAGTAATATGTGATGTCATCAATTCATGCATGCAAGTGGGGGCACTTCTTGTCTTTCCAAGGCTAATTTGCAGATATGCACGCGCAGCGGGCATTATATAACAGCTAGTTATCTTAATATAATCATAACCGTTTCTGAATGTCTTTTCTCATATGTGTACATTTTACAGTTTGGATTAACACTTTAAAATGGATCAATTTTTGGAGTTTGCCCTACTTATTATTAGCCTATGTCCAATAGAAATTTCAAGAGGATCCTTCATCTCTCCAAATTTCAATGTGTTGCCTTACACATTTGCGTGAAATTCTAAAATTTTTGCAATACGTTATTTTTCGTTAGGGATAGACATTATTTAGCAGCTAATTTTGAGTGAAATTGGTACTTGTGGTGTCTCTAGCCAACATATATGGACTATTGGGAAATGTTTGAGAATTAAAATCAACATCCAGAAAATATTCTCGACATTTTTACAGATTGTCCATCACTAACATTAGGGATGGACATTTTCAATGCCATGTATTTCTCTGATATAAAATATTTTGTGCTTGTTTTATGGAAATATCGCTTGTAATTTTACAAACTAGTTGGCTTTGATGATGCACTTATAACAATTGCTTTATCTTCGGGCTGACATCTCAGACAGAAAAAATAATTGAATAAAAACATCTCTTTTCCAATTTGAAAGTTGAATTCCAAATTAATGCTAAATTCACTGTTTACAAAAATGATGCAATCCATTGAGTTTTCAAACCTTAAAGTTCAAACATTGAAGAAGAAAAGCCTCTGATAAAGACGGGCCACCATGCAGTTCCCTTAGACGGAGAAAACTTATTTCTTTACAGCCTTTGTCAGGTTGTGGGGAAACAGTGCAAATACATATTAGCAATTAGGGATGTGCGGATGAATCACAGCAAAGTAGAGTAAGAAGCTACTTAAAAGTCTATCATAGTTGGCTTTTTCTATTGTTATTAATAACAGAAACTGTATTGGAACTTTCAAACAGAGCAAAGAAGGAAACTCAAAAATTATGTAGAATGTTGCCTAAAGATGGTGTAATGTTGAAAAATTTATCGCAAGAGAGCGATCGGTAGAAAGAGGAATCAGAAGCAAAACTGTCATCCTATACGAGCGGTCTTTATCCAAGATGAATCCAATCCATGAAA
This sequence comes from Cassiopea andromeda, assembly GCA_018155075.1. NCBI lineage: Eukaryota > Metazoa > Cnidaria > Scyphozoa > Rhizostomeae > Cassiopeidae > Cassiopea > Cassiopea andromeda. The sequence continues at coordinate 26,738 of WIPJ01000201.1, forward strand.
TAGCTATAGTTTAGAAAAGATATTTGCCTAATATCAATTGACTGATTTATAACCAAGAGATAAACGGCTCTTTGAGGTGACTTGCGTCCCTGTCATTAAACCTCGAGAGTGCTTTCCTAACAAATGTTCTGGTCTAACTCTCTTGCTTGCTTCCTAATTCCTAAACGAGAAGGGTTATATATGTGTTTTAGAAGCAATGCCTAATGACGACAGTTACTTAATCCTAAATGGGTTTATCTAATAACGAAGCCAGATGTTGTTCCTAAATGAATGGCGAACTGTGGTTACTGATACAGGTGATTACTTAATCATGCATTAGAATTCAATGCTTACGAAGATTAAAAACAGGGAACAAGAATTATTACACACGCGTCACAGTTTTACTCTAGCTAACTACATTCTAAGACTGGCAATGCTGCTGGCTCTTCTCCCATTAGGCCTCGTCGTACATCAAAATAACAAACACACTAATGGGAATCTGCAACCTTTCTCAAGCGTTGAGAGTCCACACGATAATTACTAAACACACGACAATAGATCCAAGTGCTTTCACAAGTCATTTGACCTTCTGGCTAGCCTTATATACATTAGCTAGAGAAAAGGATTGCTTACAAGCACCGAAAATCTATAAATACAGTAGTAATATTACAATAGAATACTAAAAGTAATTTGTCGTTTAAAGATGTTGAAGTTATAATACATTCTTTACTGAAAGCAGACTGATGCCATCAAGTTTCAAGTACTGTAATGGTGCTCTAAGCCATGCCAGTCTAAATAAAAAGAATGAAATTTTAATTTGCATATAGATACGATTTTTGCAATTTTCTTAAATATTATTTGTGTGCTTTGTCAATGGACTGAATTTCTAATAATGACAAAAATGGTTGAGCTCATGTAACGATAACGGCTTCTATCCAACACATCTTTATTGATCCTTCTTCTTTCTGTTTCTAACAACCCGACGGCTAACTCTCCCTATTAGACTCATTTAAAAGTACAAGCTACTTATGTAAAGAACTTGTTAGCCTTTTTCTCATCTTCAGTATTGCAAACATTTCTTCTCACATGCAATATATTTCTTTGTAGATTGGACAAACAATGGACCTTCCTATTGAGGAGGTAAACTATGTCAAAATTGCCAAGATTGTTTTGGACGTTGTTCCAAAATATTTAAGAAAATGCTTTATAAAAGTATGGAATGTCAAATATCCCACAAACGAATAGAACAGCGACATTAAAAGTGGAATATTTCTAGTCAATAAAATACCATCTAAGATCAAGGACAGTAGCAGCAGGGTAAAAGAGATTGAAAAATTGAAAGCTGGAGATGAAGCTAAATGGGATATTACTGTGCTAGTATTCGTTCTTCTAGATGCTGGACTCAAATTGGTTGAAGGGTCTCGACAAAAATGTGAAAGGAAACTCCCACTACGTATGAGTGAAGAGATTGAGATCATCAGAGACATAAGAAATGATTACTATGGCCATGTGAAAAGCATGTCCTCCAAAATGGAAAATTTTTAGAAATAATGTCTAAGATCACAAGTGTAGCAGAGATTAAAAAAGTACAATTTGGAAAGAAAGCTCTAGAGCAGGCTAAGTGTCAACTGCAAGAATACTACAACAACTTGAAAGGTATATTTATACATTAGTGCATATAATTGCATTTACCTGCTGCTTCATTTGATGACAGGTTCAAAACTGGCACTCTTGACTATTTACATAGGTTGTTTCCTCATGTGTGCAGTGATCCATTGTGTTCCGTGACCTATTGTGTGATTTTGTTCACTCCAGCCATTAAAGCAGGGTATTCAGAAGAATTGAATGATTTCCTTTACCAATAAGCATTACCTGAGAACATGCACGCTTTCTGAGCTATTATCTCTGTAATCAATGCACACGCACATGCGGTTTTCCTACACATATGTGGTTTTCCTGTTTATTTGATTATTGTTAAGTCTTCCATAACAGCTTTTGCAAGCTCTGAAATGTATAAAGGTGGCTGCTTCTGAAGTATTCACTCACTTTCAGTTCTAGCAGACCAGGCTCATGTAATATGAAGATAAGTAACAGATGTTCTCTCAGAAGCATATTACTTATTTTCATGGATGAAACCCTGGGGCCTGGAGACGCAGCCACATGTTAAATCCATGAAGGGATTTTGGGATGCAGCCCTCCTTTCAATAGAGTCATTGACTATCTTTCCAATTTGCACAAAATTTGCAAACGAATTTCGCTTATTGTTCACAATACAAAACATTGATATTGATATTGATTGGCACTATTGCCCGGCACAAATTTGGTGTTGTGTGGAATGCCTAGGAATGAATTGGATGTACTTTGTAGGATGCCAAAGGGCTTGGTCTCTAAATTGCTGTTTTGAGCCCTTTGTTAAAAATTCAGCACTACAATCCTGTTTTCTGTGCTAAGAAAATTGATCCTACTTGGTGCGCACTGAACAGGGAGTGTTGAATAGTGAACCGATAAGCTGCAAACGAAGAATGTGTTTGTCTTCTTTCGAACGTAAAATGACCTATCAAAGCATCAATAGCCAAAATCAGCGAAACATAGGCTTTACTAACGATCTTTGCTTATATAGTTGTCTTTTAAGAAAATTTTTTGGATTGAAGCCATATGGCTCATAGACCTACCTTGAATATTTGCAGTTAAACAGATGAGTAAATTTTTATATCTAGCAATAGTTCTACAAAACATATCGTTTGCGTCCTCCTCTATCATCAGTGTCAAAAATGCCATAAACTCGGGTAGAATTTACAGTAGTCGACTGAAGTGCGACACTCGGGCTTTAGCTTTTGGCCCTCATATGGCTACCATGCTAGATCTTCATTGAATAACTATGCTACATGACCGACCCAGCATCCTAGTCCTACTACTTCTATGGAATTTACACACACGCACAGCGTGATAAGATATCGAAGCTTTAATGTGTTGAGGAGTTAGGGGAAGGGCATAATGGGTTCAGGAGGCAAAGGCTCCTGACAATGTGTAAAGATCTACGTTGCCTAAATCTTATCAAAATCCCCCTTCTACTTCAGAAATACAACCTTCCTAGATAAGCAATAATACATTGAATCATTGATTTGAGAAGCTTTATTCCTGTAACGGAGAACACAGAGAATAGGGAGTTGAAAAATTTGAAGAGAAAGCTACTATAAAATTATCAAGAAATACGTTCCTTAGATCTCAGGAATACACCCTTGACTGACTGTTGGATAGCTTAGCGATCTTAGTTGTCCGTACTGTATTGTTTTTTTTTCATGAAGTTTCGATTTCTACGATTGCTCGTGTATTGCATAGGATCCCACGTGGATTTATATGTACAACATGAGTTTTCTGTTGGTTACTAAAATACACCCCTGGATTTCCAAATGCTTACTGATATGCATTGTTGTGTTCTAAAGTTTTCAGTAGATTTGGGCCACCTACAGTGCTTCACCCTGACCAGGGTAGAACCTTTGAGAGCAATTTATGCAAAAAGTGCGCCACTTAATGGGTACACATAAACCTCTTACAGCAGCATCATATCACCCCAAATGTGATGGTCTTGCCGATAGGCAGAACCTTACATTGCTAGACATGCTTACAGGCTGTGTTTCATACCGCTACAGGCTATAGCCTCTACGAAATGATCTTTGGTCGTCTTCCACATGCCTCTTTAGAGTTAGACTTGGGAATACCTCTAAAAACCCCTTGTAGTGAGCACGAATACTCTGCATCCATTCGTTGCAACTTTCGAGCGGTAGCAGAAGTCGCTAGAAAACATTTAGCTTGTAGAAGAACCAGGTACACTAAGTCAGACATTTTGCAAAAAGATAACTGGGCACCATTGGCTCCTTGCCAGTCAGTATGGTTGCGCAGTCCTAAAAATTGGTAATTAGGGAAGATGGATTGGACCATACCAAATCATCTCTTCCCATAGGTTCAACTATAAATTGCGTTCCAATATACGGAAAGTTAGTTGTGCAACATAATCGAGTTAAAGCTTGCAGAATTCCATTCAATAAGGGCAACCATATTGTCCCTTTTAGGAAGCAGAGGAAGTAGAAATGGTCAGCATGCTCAAGGGGGAAATGCTGGAAACTCAACATGCCCCATTTAATCTGCCATCCAGATTGAGGCAAAACGTCTACTCCCCTTTGAGGCTTGGAGACTTCGTCAGCCATTAGAATTATTGGTGTGATGGTGTTGTGATTGACGTCCCATCCTTCCTCTGATATATTGGTTCTATACGTAGTTGCCAAATGCATGTATGAATCCAACGAATATGTTGGAATCAGTTGACTGAAGCTCGAGCTATGATAAAGACGAAGCTGTTTATGTGTCTATCTTCGAGCACTCATTATTAAATTTAACATAGGGGTAATATTACAAAAGCCATAGAGCTTTGTTTGGCCGCAGAACAAACCAAAGAACAAGTCATACAGCACACCGCTCGGATTTACCGCTCAGTTAGTAAAATCAGTCATCATAGGTAAGAAGGCCCAAAACAGGATACTGCAGGGGCTACCCCTAACGAACCCGAAAAAATACGGTACACAAGTCAGCAAAAGAGATGATTAAATGCTGTACATTTTGCGCTGGCAGCTGCGCATAGGGACGTTGTCCAGCATATGGTAAACAATGAAATACATGTCATTGCAACAATACTATCCAAAATGATGCAAAAATCAAGTTCAAGAAATTGAGGAAGAAAGTTCCAATCATTCATCCACTTCCTCATCCGATTCCGAATTCTACATAGGCTCAATACATGCAACTGGCCATGACTCTTCAGTTTCTCCTGCTTTTGAACAGGTACTCAAGATCGATTCAGTTGGTGGCGCGACTTCCACTGAAAGATCAATTAAGTTGGAAACTACTGGCAAAAACATATGCTACAAAATTGACACAGTTGCACAAGTAAATGTACTGCCAATAAAGCATTTTCCCAAACATAAACCTTGTTCCCCGCAGAAACCACCTCTGTTAAACTCTCTGCCTTTAATGATACTACTAAACTCTTTGCTGGAGAGTCAATAATACCATTGGTGAACAAAGGTATGAAGCATTATGTTCTTTTCATTGTTGTACTCTCTGACACAACTCCCATGATCGGTCTCAATACCTCTGACATGCTTAACCTCATCCAGCATGTGTTTAAAGTTAATCGAAGCGATACCTTTAACCCAGATCAAATTCCAAAGGAATACTTCAATTGTTTTGTTGAAGTTAGAAATCTGAAAACTGCGTATCACATTGAAATCAAAGATGATTTAGCATCAGTAGTTGTGCCACAACGAAAAATCCCGTATGCACAAACAACCAATTTAGGAAAGACCTGGACAGAATTGAACAACTTGGAATCATAGAAAAAGTTGAAAAATCAACTGATTGGGTCAATGCTCTGGTTCTTTTAACTAGGCCTAATGGGAGATTACAAGCATGCCTCCACTCCCTGCCGCTCAATCACGCAATAAAATGACATCATTATCGTCTTCCCACTGCTGAGGCAATTATACCTGCAATGCAAGGTGCAAATTTTTTCACAACGCTCGATGCAATTAATGGATATTGGCAAGTACCTATCGATAATAATGAGAGCTCCGATTTGCTTACTTTTGCCACCATTTTTGGACGCTACAAATGTAAATTCACTCCGCCAGCAAAATGTGTCAATTGGAAATGTCCAAATCATTGAAAGTATAGACGGTGCAGTAAACTCTCAAGATGACATCATAATATGGCGTGATACAAAGGAAATACATGATGCTAGAACTCGACAGGCATTTACACGTTTCAGAGATAGTGGTCTAATGCTGAACAAAGAAAATTGTACTCTTGGGGCTAGAGTTAATACTTCTAGTCCACATCATATCAGCTGAAGGCGTGAAACCTTATCCTCAAAAAATAGAGTCTATCACAAAGATGCCTCTAATCCCATTCATACACAGAGAGAAAAGTCCAGGGATCAAGATACAAGTAAATCACAATAATGTCATTCAGTTAGACCTTTTCTGTTGTAGCATTGCACACAGTCAACCATTTGAGAGAGGTTTATTGGCAAGCAGGATGGATTTATTTAAAATTATTGTTGTATTAAGACATTGTTATATATTGAAATTTGTTTTTCGCATATGTATTGTGCTTAAATTGTTCTACAGGATCACTTGTACATGAATGGAAATTTTGCACTACAACGCATTACCACCTAGTTTAATGTTACAGTAGGTTACATATACTTTTGTCTAAGGTTTGCTAGTATTATAATGTCAGTGCTGTTCTATGAAAGATCAAATGTGTTCATATATAACTATGTTTTTAGAACTGTGCTGTTCTATGAAAGAGCAACTACTCTCCTAAGAAAGATCACCTGTGATCGACATGTCACACACATTTGAAAGGTGTTTTAAAGCCTTCCAAGCAAAAGCAATTCCATGGAGTTGTAGGTAGAAGAATCGAAAGAAGCACATTCAATTGACTTCTGAAACTGAACAGTAATAACCTCCTCACTTTCATTCTGACCAATTAAGTAAATGCACATGAGAATAGCATTGATAGTGCCTGCCAATAGTATCATTGTTATAGTAGCCTATGGCCCCAATTCTTGGCTTTGGCATCATTTACATTTCCACAGGGACAAAAATTACATGTTGTGACCTGGAACAGGGTTCTAGAGGAAAGCTGGGAAGTGGCATACAAGGAAGCCATGAGCTGAAAGGTAGGATGAACATTGCATGTAAACATGCGTTGCAAGAGCTGCATTATTACAAAAGAAAATTACCTTGGTTGGTTTTTGATGAACAATATTGAGCCATTGCTCAATGCAATTAGAGAGAAAAAAAAATTGACAGGTTGTGAAAAATCAATCCAACCAATAGAATTCATAAAGCTCAAAAGAGAACACGAATTAAAAGGGAGAGGAAAAAACTTTTATGGACAATACCTAAGAGAAGTGAATGAAATGAGGAAAATAACAAGTGGAGATGGCTAAAAATCTACTGACTTGAAGTAACTAGAAGTGAGTGCTACATATAAAGTGACTGGAAAGGAGGCTTTTGCTTGCAGTGCACAGGAGCAGGCTTTACATACACATTATATCAGGTTTAATATTGAAAATTGACTCGTCACTTTGTAGGATGTGTAGTACTGAAGGTGAAACAGTGTCACACATTGTTGATGAATGTAGTGTGCTTGCACAGAGAGAATGTAAGCGAATGCATGAAAATGTTGCCATGAATACACATCGACTTCTATGTAAAATATGCCACACTGAGAAGTAGTATGAGCACAAACCTGGAGAATTAAGTGAGACTTAAAACTGAAAGATAAAATGGGATATCATGATCTAGTTTGATAGTGAGGCTCAAGCTCGCAAACGGTACATTGTTGCAGTGGACAAGTGAAAATGGGAAGTTAGATTTGTTGATATAATAATGCTTGGTAATGCCATGGTGTGCGTGGAGATAGAAAAGGCGGATAAGTACAAAACATTAAAGGATGCAGTTTTGCGAATTCAAATGTGCTAAAGGTTACCGTAATCCGTATTATCATTGGAGGATTGGGAGCGATATAAAATAGATTTGAGAAGTTTTTACAGGTGTTAGGGGTACACAAAATTAGCAAACATGTTCATGAAAATGCTTTATTAGGGAAAGGATATTTAGATGGTTCTTAATTCTTAGCAACCTGGTTCAAGAATGTGTGAGCTCGTTGGCACCCGGTTGATACCTGCATTCACAGAGTCTATTTTAAAGCATCTTAGATCTAGTGCCAGTGGCGTAATCGTCGTAACTTAAGGATCGGACAACTGCTAACAGACCCCAAGCTTTTGAGATACAAAAAAGACGTTCAGCAATTTTTGAGAGATAAACTTTTTTGCATTGGGTGGGGTGAAAATGGTATGAGGCCTCAATCTTATTGAAGCCATAAGGCCCATGGGTATCACTACTATGCTACTGTCTACTTCTTTGATTTGAGCTTTCATTGTGACAGTGTGTCCAATGTTTCTAGCATGTTGATTGTCATGCATTTAAGCTGTTTAAGGTCTTTGGCTATTCTTACAAAATTATCTTGTGATTGTTCTGTCCACCTTTTTAAGATGTCCATTCACGTAGTTCATGGCCTTCATCCACCGATTTTTCCATTCAATTTTCCTCCAAGCAGCTTACGTTGTAACTCACTTTTTCTGACTGTGTGACCAAAATACTGGCATTTTCTTTGAAAATGTTAGACAACAACTGCTTTTCTGTACTTAACTCATTAGTATCAATCCCGTTCATCTACGTATTTTCTTTGGAGTTATGATATTTGAAATGCTACTAAATATCCCCCTCGATCGCATATACCATTTTCTGTTATTAAATATCCAAGGAATATAAATTTCTTAACTTGTTCCATAGTTTTCCTTTCTATTGTTGTCTTAGGATTTGATGTGGTTTCTTTCTTAGTTACAACCATCACTATTGTTTTCTTTATATTAATACTCATTCCATATTCGTTTCCCTTTTCATTTACTGTATTGATCAGGTTTTATAGTTTAACATTATCAATTGCTAATAGCCCAGTATCTTCCAGATGTCTTAGATTATTTGAATTTACTCCTCCAATAACTGCAACAGGCCTGTCTTCAATTTCTTAGAGATAATTTCCGTATATGTATTGTAGAATTTTGGCGATAGAACAGAACCTTGCCTTACAACTTTCTTAAAGTTAAATTCTGATGATACTCCATTTTTAATTCTTACCACAGCAGCCTATTGCCAGTACATTACGCTGATACTTTGTAAATCGTCGTCGGCAATTCTATTAAGAGCGGTTTCCACTAGGGTTAAATGTGGTTTAAAGTCAAGATAATATTAAATTCTCATGACTTTTCCACTAGGTTTACATGTGAGATAACAGCATGACTATGCAGAAAGTCTTTTCATGACAATGAGATGTACGACTCCACTGAGGAGCTTCTTCATTAAAAATAATTTCTCAAAGATGCAAAAGAAACGAATTTGAACAAGCTGGAATGGCTAGCCAATGTATTCTAGAAAAATATTGGCTAGAATGTGCAGCAAGCAAAACCTCAGAATGCGTATTGAATTCTAAACATTTGTCACAAAAGAAATTACCTAGAAATGGAAGGGAGCTTAGTACCCTTCTCAAATAGAAAAGAGAGCTGAGCCATGTTCTATAGCTTGATCTAGTAGGGCCCCTATGCCCTTTTCTATAGCTTGATATATTAGGGGCTTTTTGCCCATTTCTATAGCTTGATCTATAAGGGCCTCTATACCCTTCTCTATAGCTTGATCTATAATGGCCTCTATGCCCTGATCTAAAGCTTGATCTATTAGGGCCTCTTTGCCCTGTTCTATAGCTTTATCCATTAGTGCACCTACGACCTTTTCCATAGCTTGCTCTGTTGGGCGCTCTATGCCCATTTCTAAAGCATGATCCATTAGCGCTTCTACGCCATTTTCTATTGCTTGATCTTTTAGGGCCTCCATGCCTTTATCTATAGATTGATCCATTACGGCTCCTATGCCTTTTTCTATAGCTTTTTCCATTAGGTCCTCTCTGCCCTTTTTTATAGCTTGATCTCTTAGGGCCTGTATGCCTTATTCTATAGCTTGAGCCATTAGGGCCCATATGCCTTTTTCTAAAGCTTGATCTACTAGGGCCATTATTCCCATTTCTATAGCTTGATCCATTAGGGCCTCTATGCCCCCCTTCTATAGCTTGATCCACTGGGGGCTTTTTGCCCTTTTCTACAGCTTGATCTATTAGGGCCTTTATGCCCTTTTCTATAGCTTGATCTATTACAACCTATATGCCCTTTCCTAAAGCTTGATCTATTGCGGCCCCTAAGCTCTATTCTATAGCTTACACCATTAGGGCCTCTATTCCCTTGTCTATAGCGTGATCCATTAGTGCCCCTACGAACTTTTCTATAGCGTGATCTGTTAGGCCCTCTATGCCAATTTCCAAAGCATGATCCATTAGCGCCTCTAGGAACTTTTCTATAGTTGATCTTATAGGGCCTCTATGCCCTTTTCTATCGATTGATCCATTAGGGCTTTTTATGCCTTTTTCTATAGCGTTATCCATTAGGTCCTCTCTACCCTTTTCTATAGCTTGATCCATTAGGGCTTTTATTCTCACTTTTATAGCCTTATCCATAAGCTCTCCTGTGCCTTTTTCTATAGGTTGATCTATTAGGGCCCCTATGCCCTTTTCTATAGCTTTTATTCATTAAGGCCTCTATGCCCTTTTCTATAGCTTGATCCTTTACGGCCTGTATGACCAGATCTATAGCTTGATCCATTAGGGCCTCTATGCCTTTTTCTATAGCTTGATCTATTAGGGCCATTATTTCCATTTCTATAGCTTGATCCATTAAGGCCTCTTTGCCCTTTTCTATAGCTTGATCTATTATGGCTTCTATGACCTTTTCTATAGCTTGATCTATTAGGGCCTCTATGCCCTATTCAATGGCTTGATCCATTAGGGCCCCTATGCCCTTTTCTATAGCTTGTTCTCTTAGGGCCTCTGTGCCCTATTCTATAGCTGGAGCCATTAGGGCCCCTATGCCTTCTTCTATAGCATGATCTATTAGGGCCATTATTCCCATTTCTATAGCTTGATCCATTAAGGCCTCTTTGCCCTGTTCTATTGCTTGATCTATTAGGGCCTCTATGCTCTTGTCTATAGATTGATCCATTAGGGCCTCCATGCCCTGTTCTATAGCTTGATCTATTACAACCTCTATGCCCTCCTCTAAAGCTTGAACTATTGCGGCCACTAAGCCCTTTTCTAAACGTTGATCTATTGCGGCCCCTAAGCTCTATTCTATAGCTTACACCATTAGGGCCTCTATGCCCTTGTGTATAGCTTGATCCATTAGTGCCCCTGCGACCTTTTCTATAGCTTGATCTTTTAGGGCCTCTATGCCTTTATCGATAGATTGATCCATTAGGGCTTCTATGCCTATTTCTATAGCGTTATCCATTAGGTCCTCTCTGCCCGTTTCTATAGCTTGATCCATTAGGGCTCCTATATTCATTTCTTTAGCTTGATCCATTAGGGCCTCGATCCCCTTTTGTACAGCCTGATCGATTAGGACGTCTATGCCGTTGTCTATAGTATGATCAATTAGGGCCTCAATGGACTTTTCTTTAGCTTGATATTTTATGGGCTTTTCTCCCATTTCTATAACTTGATGTATTAGGGCCTCTATGCCATTTCTATAGCTTGATCAATTAGGGCCTCTATGCCCATTTCTATAGCTTGATCTATAAGGGCCTCTATGCCCTGTTCTACAGCTTGATCTATTAGGGCCTCTATGCCCTTTTCTACAGCTTGATGTATTAGGGCTTCTATGCCCTTTTCTACAGCTTGATCTATTAGGGCCTCTATGCCCTTTTCTACAGCTTGATCTATTAGAGCTCTATGCCCTTTTCTACAGCTTGATCCATTAGGGCCTCTATGCCCTTGTCTATAGCTTGATCAATTAGGT
>WIPJ01000201.1:49966-115219 GCA_018155075.1 Cassiopea andromeda
CAACAAGATACAAAGGAAGCATTACCTGCTCTTCCTCAGGGGTCCAGCCATTCGCAGCTACGGAGCGATTCCAACTATCTAACCATTCAATAATATCTTCTTTATCCTCTCCTCCGAACTTTGCAATCTCCACTACCGACCGTCTTGGTACTGTACGTCGAGGTATGTAGCGAACATCATTTGCAAAAAGTTGAGGAACCAGACCTTGCTGAGGAAACCCTCCATCTTCGAGCATCCTACCCTGCTCCAAATCAGGTCCTTCAAAAAACGCCATCATTCACTTCTCTAGACCCACACTGGCCACCATTTGTGATGGGTTCGTATCCCGTTTTATCCCGAGAAGGATGACGAAGTAGGAAAACACCGAGATAAATTAAAAGCAAACCATTCTTCAACAAAACTTATAGCAACACACACAACACAACTGTTCTCTCTACTATTTATTTAAATCAACCTCAAAACTAGGCTAGCAATAGTTTTTAATAGTACATAACGTCACACCTCCCCCCTAGATTTCACTTCCTGGAAACAGGAATTGACAATCTAAAGGTTCAGTCAATATGTATCCGTATATTGAGAGTTCGCAGTAGTAGTTCTTCACTCATAATACCATACATTTTCATAAGTCAAACTTTGAACCAGCAAAGAGTCTACACAATAAATTTATTGGAGTGAAATAACTTCTAGTAGTATATAACGTCACAAAATGGATATTTTCTTTTTGTTAACTTCTGCCATGGTTTCGCCGCTATACTAGGTTGGTTGCGTGAAGCGTTATAGTGTAGTTTACTATAATCGTGTGGCCTATCTAGCGCAATATTCAACATGGTGCCGTGACCCGGGAATCATGGCAGAGTTGATAAAGAAGAAAATTAAAACTCGAGGTGGACATAAGTCGGTTGTTCGCCAATCGATCACGAAAGCGAAGAACTTATTACCCGCAGATGGAACCGCAGTGACGCATGAACTCAAACCTAAGCTTGAAGCTGTCAAGGGTACACTTACTCGAGGACTTGATGAGATCAAGAGACTTACGAACGAAATTATCGAAATCGCCGATGATGAAGAACTAATGAAGAAAGAATTACTAGAAACTGCAGAATTCGCTGAAGAAATTGATGAAGTCATTTTTCTTATTAACTCCTTTTGCACAATACAAGCCCCTCCGACAGTCGTTAATGCAGCGCCAAATTTAAACATAGTAGGAAAAGTAAAGTTGCCAAAATTGTCATTAGTAACATTTGATGGAGAACCAACCAATTGGCAGCCATTTTGGGACAGTTTTAGATCAAGTATTCACGAGAACGCCGCGCTAGCAAATGTTGATAAACTGCAGTATTTGAAACAATCGCTCGTCGGCATAGCCGCAGACACAATATCTGGCCTTCCGCTGACAAATTCGTCGTATGGTGAAGCGGTAGATTTACTTGAAAAACGTTTCGGGGATAAGCAGATAGTTATCTCACGACACATGGAAAATTTGATGGAACTACCGAAAATTGCATCGAACACAGAACTAAGGAAACTGAGAAACTTATATGATAAGACAGAAGCCACCGTACGCAGTTTGAAGAGTTTAGGAGTTGATACAAATGGCTATAGCGCATTTATCACCCCAGTCATCATGTCCAAGATCCCACAGGAGCTACGATTAATTGTTAGTAGGAAAATGACGGAGGAATGGAGTTTAGAAGCACTACTAAAAGAACTGGGTGAAGAATTATCGCTTCGTGAGAAGTGCGCTCTCGCGCCTGTTGATGGAAAAGTGCCGCCCACAGAAGGAAGAGGGAAATTCCATCGACCAATGCCATGTCAACCTACAGTAGCTACATTGATGGTGAATAGAGATAGGAGGAATAGGAACCAAACCCAAGATCGAAGAAATGTTCCAAACTGCTTGTTTTGCGAGAAAAGACATTATTCAGCCAGTTGTACTGCCGTGACAGATCCGCGAACGAGGAAAAACATTCTTAGAGATGGGAACAGATGCTTCGTATGTTTGAAGGATGGTCATTTTGGAAGAAATTGCTACAGTAACGTTAAGTGCTATCATTGCGGTGGCAGACATCATTCTTCTATTTGCAACTCAATATCTTTTCGAAGACGTGATCATGAGGTAACGCAATCACCGCGCGAAACGCATTCTAACAACGCTGCACCGCCGCCTAGTGAATCGAATGGTAATGACGTGAGTACGAATCTTTATATTTCTCATGACCCTACAAAAAACTCAGTTTTGTTGCAAACCGCCCAAGCTGTCGTACATCGAGTAGATAATGACAGTAATACGCCTAGAATAAGGTTGATATTAGACTCTGGGTCTCAGAAAACTTACATCACTAGGGCATTAAGAGATAAACTTCAACTCCCTACGATTAGAACTGACAAAGTTCTGATAAAAGAGTTTGGTAATGATAAGGGTACTTTAAAGAAATGCGATTTGGTACAACTAGCTGTTCGAGGAGAGGATAATTTGACTATTTATGTATTCGCTTATGTTGTTGATGTCATATGCAGTCCGCTGTCAAATCAAGTTATTCAATTTGCCCAAAACGCGTACCCCCATTTACAAAATCTACGTTTAGCTGATCAGAATTGCGATGTTTCAGATATTGAAATACATTTATTGATTGGAGCCGACTTCTTTTGGTCTTTTATGTTGGATTCTGTAATTTGGGGGGAGACAGGAATTGGCCCTGTTGCCACGCTATCACGTTTCGGGTATGTGCTCAGTGGCCCAGTCCCTGTTCATAGTTCAAGGGAATTTTCATCGAACATCGGCTTTTGCAGATGAAACTGAGGCTGATTTAAATCGCCAGTTGCATAGATTTTGGGATTACGAAACTTTAGGAATTAAGGAACAACAAGCAGAAAGTTTAGTACAAGACAGTTTGATGAAAGGCAAAATCGACTTCGTTGAAAACAGGTACGAAGTTTCGTTACCATTTAAGGAAAGTCACCCTATTCTTCCCAATAACTTTCGAGTATCGCAAAATAGACTAATTTCGCAAATTTCTCGCTTATGCAAGAACCCTACGATTCTTGACCAGTATGATGAGGTTATAAAGGAACAGATAGAGTCAGGGGTAGTGGAAGTTGTCGACAAGAATTGTGATGAACCGGTAGCCTTAGGAAAGATTCACTACATACCGCATCGCGGGGTTATTCGTCAAACCAGTGAAACTACGAAACTCAGAATTGTATACGACGCTAGTTGTAAGGTAGACAATAAAGTAAGCTTGAACGACTGTTTAGAGCCTGGACCAAATCTTTCGCCGCTCTTGTTTGATATCTTGCTTCGTTTTCGCCTTCAAAAGGTTGCATTGATCGCTGACATTGAAAAAGCATTTTTGAATACTTCTATTAACCCTACGCAACGCGATCTTTTACGTTTTTTATGGGTGAAGGACAGTAACGCTGAAAATCTTGATATTATTACCATGCGCTTCACTCGATTGGTATTTGGTTTAACTTGCTCGCCTTATATTTTAAACGCGACGATTCGTCATCATTTAGAGTCGGTAGTAGACTCTGATCGTACTTTTGCTGATAGTGTTGTTTCTTCTATTTACGTTGACGATTTCGCATCTTCATTTCAAACTGAGAAAGAGGCATTTGAAATGTATGAAAAATTGAAAAAACATTTCATTTCTGGAGGCTTTAATTTTCGCAAATTCGCTACGAACAAGGCAGAACTTTTAGATAACATTGAGAAAGAAGAACAAACGTATAAGCCTAATCAAGACGTTTCGGAGAACGAGAATGTACTTTCCTTCGAAAATGCAAAGCAAGTAACTACTCATGTTATTCGTGACAATAAAAACCTGAAGGTATTGGGTATTCCATGGGATAAAGACAAGGATAAGTTTTTAATAAATTTCGCTTCGTTCAACGAGGGTGCTGTGAAGGAGAAAATAACAAAACGAGTCGTTATCAGTACAATCGCGCAATTTTATGACCCGCACGGTTTATTGGCGCCTATCATTGTTCCTCTGAAACAATTATTTCAACAGATTTGTAAGATCAAAATAAGTTGGGATGACAAATTGCCTGTCGAGATAGCCTCCCGTTTTCAAGAAATATTGCATGACATCGTTATGGTTCGCGAAATTGAGTTAGATAGATGCCTAATTAATGAAGAAAATGTCGAATTTCTTGAAATACACGGCTTTGCTGATGCCAGCGTAATAGCTTTTGGAGCCTGTGTTTATCTACGCATTGTAACAGGTAGTCGCGTTGTCGTGCGTTTGATTGCTTCCAAAACAAGAATTGCCCCATCAAAAGCTCAAACTATTCCACGCTTAGAATTAATTGCGACATTACTTCTAGCCAGGCTTGTTACGTCGGTGAATAAAGCGCTAATGAAAACTATTCCAATCACTCGTGTATTTTGTTGGTCTGATTCGCAAATTGCGCTTTGGTGGATTACAAACGATTCAACCGTTCATAAGCAATTTGTCCAAAACAGAGCTACCGAAATTCGAGATCTGATCGCGAAGGAAAATTGGGGATATTGCCCTACGACTGCTAACCCTGCTGACCTCGCTTCGAGGGGGTGTCGTTGTACACGAATTGTTGACAATCAACTATGGTGGACAGGTCCATCGTTTCTTAAGGAGCCCCCGGATAATTGGCCGAAACTTTTCGATCCTCCACGTGATCATATCGCTTTAGCTATTCAGGAGAAGACAATAGAGCAATCAGCACTGACAGTTTCTATGGAAAATCGAAATTTAAATCTTTCCGCGCTTATTTCTTGTGAAAAGTACAGAGACTACAATAAGCTCCTTCGCGTTACCGCCGTTATTGTAAGAGAACAGAGCAGATTGAGGAAGGGTTCAGTGAAAAGAGTCGCGAAAGTTGGGGACATAGTTACAATTCATAAAGACAAAGCCCCAAGACAAAGGTGAGCACTCGGAAAAATTACGCGTTTGATTATTGGACAAGACGGTGTCGCACGAGGAGCAGAATTGATAACTGTTAATTCATCTGGGAAAACAATAACTATTAAACGCCCACTGAAGAAACTTTATCCGTTAGAAGTGCAAGCGGAAGAAGAAGAAGATACTCACAAAGATGAAACAGTTCAAATTACGAATGTCAAAGATGAAGACGTTTTGCAGTTTATCAAAGGACATTGAACAATGACATTGAACTTCTATTTTTTGGATTATTCTATAGCTTAGTTTTAATATGCTGTGGTTGTATGTAGTAACAGATTGACTTTGTCAATCGGGGGGAGGATGTTGGATTTCGTACCCCCGTCCCGCCTAGTTTGTATCCCTTTGTTCGAGAGTCTAAAAGAGAGGAGTCGAGAGTGTGAAGGGTGGTTGTTTAGTTGCAGTTGTGAGGAGTTGTCAGGAGTTGTCAGTCAATAAGTCGCATAGAGAATTCGCTAATCCGCATAGAAAGGTAGGAAGGAGTAATTCGCAAGAACGCTATTAATTCGCATTTATTATTTTCGCCAAAGTATCACAGAAGAACGCTTACACATTTACGCATATTGTTATTTCGCATTATTGGAGTTTATGGAAGCAGTACAAATGGATATTTTCTTTTTGTTAACTTCTGCCATGGTTTCGCCGCTATACTAGGTTGGTTGCGTGAAGCGTTATAGTGTAGTTTACTATAATCGTGTGGCCTATCTAGCGCAATATTCAACATTACTGTTTATTTTGGGGGAGCTCAGCCCCCTAAAAATTCTTGCATTGGTCTTGCTTTTCAAAGTGTATTGACCTTGCTTCTAAAGTGTTTTGTATTGCTCTGATTAATTATTCACTGCCATATTGTAATTGAGACATTTCAAATTGTTTATTATCCTTTACTAGTAGTAAACTAAAGTATCATTTCTGTGTCCTTCAAAGTATGGGCGTGGTTGCACCTAGAGCCCTCTTTGTTAACACTTTAATAAAACACCACTGAGTCCCCCGAGTTAAAAGTTTAGCTCTACTCCATTGCTTTAGAGGTTGTGAAAATGTGAGTTGTGTTCAAAGTAGTTAGAACTAATGTTTTTAACACAACAACTGATAAGTGATGATTCAAATAAAAACAAGGGATTGTCATGAAATTAAGGATTTTTCAAGTGATTGAACTGTTTTTAGAAAGCTAAAAGAATGCAGATTTGACTTGGCAGGTTATTGAATTGTGACACTATAATGTAAATAAATGGGCATAGTTATCGTGTATAGGAAAATCAGTTTATCATTCAGTAGAGAATGAAGATGCAGTGTAGTGGGCAGCATTTTAATGGACAATTTCAATTTTGAACTTCATCTAGTTTCGTAATTAGTGGTCAAAACTGGTTTCTTAAGAATAGTCTGTACTTTCCCAAAATGAGGCACTAGCTATCAGAAAGGAGACAGACTCATGGGAAGGAAAAATGACAGTTTCCGGATTGAACCGAACCCAGAGTAAAAAGACAAGAGTAATAGCAGTACAGGTTTGATTGCAATATTTGCTTATTTTGAAAACCTTTGATGCACATTTATTTCAACTAGAATGCCAAAAGTTTTAAATGGAATTGAGGAAACTTTTAGCACTAGGTGCTCATCCTATTTTCTTATAAAAAGGTGTGCAATGGTCTTGTGGACACAAATATTGTTTTATGACTCACTTGTCAAAAAGTGATTGTATCGCTGTTAGTTTAACAATATTGTGAGCACTAATATACATTAACATGGAGCAATTTGAAGATTGCATTATGGAATAACAATGTTCTGTAAGAGTTTTGAATTGATTTGCGTTTGTAATAGCCCCCTCTAGCCCCTGTGCTGCTACTCCTTCACAGGGACTCGTGCTGTTTATAGCCCTAGGGCCCGAGCTGGCTCTCGACGGGCCTGTGTACTGGATTACTATTTTGAGAATGCCTGATATACATGAATAGCTGCCATGCATGCACTTGGAAATACTTTATTTAAAGAACAGAATATGCGCAACATTGAGATTTTGCCGCAAAAGACATAAAAGTTGCTTGATAGTGTTATTGGGTATTAAAAAGCGCTGTTTTCCTTTCAGAATTAAGGGCATGGTTTTTTCATGTTAGGAGGATAATGAGTCCCATTCTGTCATAAGTGTGTGGAATTATGGGCTACATTTTGTCAAACTTAGGTGGAAGTATGAGTCCAACTTTGAAATCAGAGATGCACATCACCTTTTAGCCTTAGGCTTACTTACCCCCACCCCAAAATTAGTGCAATGTATTGTAGTTAATTGGAGCTTGTACACTTTGCAGTAATGTCATGAAGATATTAAGGTTTCATTCTGAATAATGTTTCTATTGTAAAACCCTTCATTTACTGTTAGCTCGAGCAATCTACAGAATTATGTACATTAAGCTGAAGAACATGAGTCGCACCTGTTGAAGAGAACTAGGTGGGGTAAATTTGTTTTTCAACATGCCGTTGATGGGGGTAAAGAAAATTTGACCTGAGCAAATGGTGGGGTAAAATAGTTTTGAGAGTATGCAATATTTTCTCTTTGGCCCCTCGCTAATAATGACCATCGAATAATGACTACTCCCTAATGCACTTATAAAAAGACTACAAAGAAGAAGCAAATCTAACCCTCTGAAGGCATTTTCTAAGACAGAAAAAGGTAATTTCGGATCAAATTTTACATAACTTAGCATATATTATCTCATAAATAATTGTCGTTTGACCTAAATTCTAACTTAGTGTACTATACCATTCCTTTTAAAATCCTATATATAGATCGTAAAGAGAAACAGTTTTCTCTGTCAAGTCATTGTGGAAATACGACCGAAAGGTTAAGCGAGATATACAAGCCTAGTTTACACTAGACAACCCAACCTAGGTTCGCCTCGGCTTCGACCCACTTTAAGTTGACCCTGAAACAGAGGTGGGTTCGCCCCGAGTTCGTCCAGGTTAGTTGCTTTTTTACACATAGTGTAAACGCAAATCAGGGTCGAACCCTGGGCAGTTTTACTATTAACACATGCGTGTTTCTAATTTTTAGCCATGTGCGCCACTCCTATTCAACAGTTTTTTCATTGATTGTGCTTATAAACTAATAACTCTATTTGAAATCGAAAAAATTTTGCTAAAATGAGTATGGAAGCTGTTGAAGAAAGTTCTATTTGGGCTGATGAGGCAGTTCTATTCCTAATAAGAATTTAGCCTCACGAAGAGATCCTTCAGTATTTAGATATTTGCTCAAAAAGACGGATTTACGAGAAGATGGCAAAAGTAAGAACACATCCCTTTACTTTCTCTAGCAAGAAAATAGGAGATATTGACAATTTTTTTTGAAGGAAGCGAAGAAATGTTTTAATTGCTTCGCATTGTAAACGGAGCAGGGTTCGCCCGGTTCGCCCTGGGCTAAACTAACCCCCGTTCGTCCCGGGTTAGTTTGTGTAGTGTAAACAGGACTATAGTCAGAGTCGGCTACATGTAATAGGATGCGTCGAATTGGTCCCAAAAATGGCCAATTAGGACCTATTAGCCATTGTTTACTTGAGGAGTCCTGATGAAGAAATGAACTCTTTTTGTCTGCATAAAACCCAGGCTTGTTGTCTGCATAAAACCCAGGCTTTTTGTCTGCATAAAACCCAGTACATAAAGAGTTCGCTTCTTCGTGTTATTTAAGAATACGTGGCATATAACATCAGCAAACTAACGAGGGGCAGTCACAGAAAAGAACACAAATAATAGGACATCATCATTCCTATAGCATCATGCTTATGTGATCCGTCATGTATAGAAGCTTATAATTCATACAAGGCTATGCAGTGATAAAATTATTGCAATATGATAGGAAGTGCAAAATCTAGTCGAACAATATATGTAGGCAATCTAATTCTATTTCCAATAAGGGGCCATTCACAAAGGACATCCGTCAAAAATATGAACATTAGACCCCTCTCTTCCCTTTTTCCAGCATTGTCCGTATAAGGGTACCCTTTCCCCATGGACATCCCTTTATTTCGTAGCAAAAACTATCTATGCAGATGGCATCTACTCTCCAGATCGGAATAGAAGAAGGGTGGGGCTGGAAAAGCTTAGAAGCCAAATAGCCGAAGGATTGCAATAAACGGAGGGGCAGGTAAATTTTCCTAGTAATGCATATATTCAACATACAAAACGGATTCCATTATCCTCTCTCTATGCCATAATCATTGGCGCGACATTCAGCTACGTTTTCAGGGCCTCTGGAGGCAATTTCTCTCTTGTAAAACACTCACCCAGCGATGTAAGCTCTGCGTTACAGGTGGACAATCCCCATCTTGGTTCAAAATTAATAAGCAGGTGCCAGTTGCAGTAAGAACGTCCTGGCATATAGCTTTCTCAAGAATTTTGTTGGGGGAACATCTATTCCGGATTGATGAGCACTTTTAAACAAAATTATCGCATACAGTAATTCAAGCAGGTGTAAAACCATTCAGCGTCGATGGCTATCTGAGAAAAATTTTTTGAAATATTTATTTGTACCAAATTTCATGTTTTGTGACTATTGTTTCATAAATAGCATTTCAAATAATCTCACCATAGCCAAGATATCTTTCAAAAAGAGCTTTCTAGATTTGCTCAGTTTTCCTTGTAGGAGGATGCTCTCAAAAACTTTCAAGGAGCTTGTTTTTGGACCCTTTTGTTGTCTTCTCGATGGTTTAAACTTTTTCCTTCATGATACGGCTATTTTCGATGCTAATACCCTTTTGAGCAACTCATTAGTATTTAGAAAGATATCTGGTTAAGCCTTTGCTACCCTATTCAAATAACTTCTAGAGCCGATAGCCATTTTTGAAAAATTGGTGGTATCTAAACTAAACTTTTAATCCTCATTCCATTCGACATGTTTTGTAGTTCATTCTTCAAGCTGTCAGGAACTCAATCAGATTTTCTGTTGCGCTATTCACGTATGTATTATCAACATAAACATCTGGGATTAATGCATTCCAAGCAATTCTCATAATCATTAATGTACAGAGGCCCCAAAAAATGCCCCAAGAACGAGCCTGGTGGAGTAGCTTGCTTTGTAACTCTACAATTCTGAATGTCCTCATTTCCTTAAACTTCCCTCCCCTATGTCTGAATTTGTCCCTGTTTCACCAGTACGTCTCTCCCTTGGGGCTGGATGTCTTTTGTGATTGGACCCTTATTACCCAAGTTCCAAATGAAACCATTGAAAGCCCTCCAAAATGCAGGAGATATATCTCAGTTTCATTTCCGAAAACACGATAGCGCCATGAGAGTTAGCAAGGCTCAACCAGCTCATGTATTTAGGATCAACCTGGCCGGATACCGGATACAGCCCATTCAAATTAGAATTATGGCACATATTATACCACCATGCTCCATTGAAACTAACTGCGCAGCTCTTTGTGGAAAGATCCTGATCGTGGTCCTTTGTTGAAAACATTCTTCCGTTGTGATATGACAATGAGTTCTCAGCATCTCCAGAAAAACCACCAACTTTCAGCTTATATCCTTCGGATTCACTCAGATTCTCAAATATGCTGTATTCTGCATACCTTAAAGAAACTGGGCTATTGAACTGTCTTATGTCCACACGAAGTATTGCCCCTCTCCCTGGCGACGCAAGTTTATGGATTTTCTCAACTCAGAGCCAAAAGTTTCCATTTGGATCCCCAAATCCATTCTTGTATTCTTCCCATCCACGGTAGAAGTCAATGGATGCATCAACACGCCGTTGAAATACAATCCATCCACTACCATCAGTAACCACATCACATCTGACATTGAAGATATCCATATCAGGAATATAGATTGGTACTACGCTAGTTGTTTTGTATCCTTTGTTGTACGCCTCTTGACAATTATGGAATGGACCTTGAGGAACTGAAAAGCAGAACTTGAAGTATCTAAAACAAAGAACCAAAACAAGCTTTTTTCCTACTACAACAAATAAATCTAGAAAACGTAATAAGTTTACCTGCCTGGCACTATTCAAGATGTAATTGGCTCATTATTCAAAACTATACTAGCCCACGTTTAGTTTAAGTAAAGCGTAGCAAGCAGGCAGAAGTCATAGATTTTTGAAGATAAGTCATCTTTTAGAGAAGGACATTTCAATGGTGTTTTTCCATTGTTTCTTTTGTGCAAACGATCAATAAATAGCAAGAAAGAGGGTTTTGCCGACAATCATATAACTTGGTATTAGCTTGGAGACTGAATCCTTTTCGAGGGAGTTGTCACCACCCGGTACTCGAAAATGCAGTGAAGACGTTGAGTTTGGATGTTTATGTAAGCAGAAGAGGATCCAAAGATGAATTTAACAGTCGCAAAATACTTTGACTTCGTTCTTGATGCTTTAACAACAAACAGACCAAAAAACGCGAGTGTTAGCGGATGAAACTTTCAAATTTGGAACGTTTGCAGACAAAAATGACAGATGTTCCCAGCATACCAACATCATCATTACAAATTATAAATTTAGCAACATTAAAATATTGGGAAAACCCATCTGAAGTGCATTGAATAACCTAGATCAAGAGTAACTGATACATCAATGCAATGAATCATCACTTAGGCTAATAAGTTCTTACTTCGTAAATTAAAACATATCTTCCAAGGACTTTTCTACGTCCAGGGCGGTTGGAAAGCTTCTTTCATGGTTCAAACTTCAATGCAGAATTGAATTCATTTGGGCCATCCACGCTGTAGATGTTGGCTTGCAAATCATATTCCGGTTTTATTAAGTTGGATTTCATGCAGTTTGCTTCTTAAAGTACATTTTTGCCTAGTTAGAACAGAGTATACATCGAATAAAACTTCAATCTCATTCGAATATATGTACTGTGAATGGTTCCTTGACCTTTTATCTTGGAAGCCGTAGGGCAGTAGTTCTGTGGTCGCTTGATGCTTCTGCCGTGACCGTGAGTCAAAGCTAGTGCAAGTAAATGTAAGCAGCTCTTAAAAGTCCTACGTGCACTCTACCTGAAAATTTTTCCATACTGATAACAACAACTGTGAAGGAAATAAGACCATTCATCGCATCGATTGAGTTACGGCGATGGCAGAAGCATCAATCGATCACAGAGCAACAACTCTTTTACGTGACTTCACACATCAACACCAGCTTAAACCGGAACTGTAAGCTGATTGGTTAAAGGACTTTGCCCTAAGTTACACGGTAGCAACCATTCATGCGTGATTGATTACCGTGAAAATACTACAGAATATTCAAATTCCTATGATTTACTATCGATTTATCTATCGTCCAGTCTTACATTGATTGCTTGGTCTTGGTTCTGGGGTATCTATTGATATTCCATGTCTAATTTTAGCATATTTTGTTAAACATCTACCCTGTGATTCGCGACGGAAAGAGAATTCCATGGACAGTACTTGGCCAGGCCTCCCTTTTTGACAATCTTATCTTCGCTATCATTCGCGCTAGGAATTCGAATAATTTTAGCTCTATTCAACTTAGAAGGCAATCATTATTTATGACTGGGGTGGGAGCTGAAGAGAAAATGGCTGGGTAACTGAGAAAATCAGTTGTGCTAGGTGGTGGTAGCGAAGTAACTTTTAGACACAAGGGTAGTGCAAATAACACACTTTAGCATAAGTACAAAGTCAAGAATTTCAAATATAAAGCAAATTGGAGAAAATCCCCTATACAAAGGCGGTCATCAGTCGCAACAACAGTCTTTTTGCCATTCGTTGGCAGCCATTCTGCTTCCACATGCATGTGTCAGTCCAACGAGCTTAGAAGGTCATTCCAATTCTAGTATTTTATGCATCGAAAGAATTGCAAGTAATGATTGCAGACTGAGACATTTCTAGGCCTTTCCCTTCACTAGCAAAAAGTACTTTGTAAGAGCTTGCAATCTATTCGAACTGTAGAATCTAGAAAAGCCCATCAAAGGTTCTTGTGTAATGCTTTTCTCCGTTGTACTACCGCTGAGTACAGTTATGGCAGAACCCTCATTCAGTATGATGCAAGTATTCAAGTCAGTACAAGCAAAAGATACTTGTTACATGCTTTTAACATATGATCTATTCTGCTTATTATCCACAACTAATTCATGTGTATTGTAAGAAGAATGCACATTGAATCATTACCGAACAATAAAAGATGCCCAATTTTGAACAGCATAATGGAAAAATTACCCATTCTTTGACTTTATAAGGGATGGGGCCTCAAAAACTCTTCTGGTGTGCATCCAAAACCCCTTTGTTTCCTGCTTTCTTGCTACTCCCCCACCACCCTGTACGGATCACTCCAAAAATTCCGTTAATGGCGCGAGAAATAATTCTGTGCTAGGCAGATAGAAGCCAGTCTCATATCAATAGATACTCGTTCCCATATAGAGAACAACCTCCGCATTAAATTGCATCCCTGTATTTCTAGAGAACATTATAGTATACTCACACGCTGAACAAGGCTGAAAAATGCTACAACTAATCAGACCATTACTCTCAAATGGCATAGTAGCCAATCAGAGCTCGCAGGGCGACCATGAACTTTGGGAAAAGTGAACTGGACTTAGTCCCATTCCCCTCCAAGAAAATGTATGCCAACATGCTGTTTAACGATACTTAGTGATAGGACAACTAATATTAAGCTAAATTGTACTTTTGAAGAAGCACTGCGCTGGTATCAAAGGCAACGAATTAAGGCTAGAAAAACTAAAGGAAAACTATGGGGCCATTCATCAGCACAATCTGCAGGTGATAATGCAATTTTCAAAGCAAAAAATAATCTAAATCCAACATTTATGAAGAAAGATATTTACTGAGAGAGTTATCCAATACTATATGAGAGGTGAAACTCCTTTCCAATTGCCGCATGTCAAGACAGCAAAACATGGAATTGAAACTATTAAATATATAGGTCCCCATTGACGGGCCTCATTACCGGAGGATATTAAGGACTCTGACAAACGAAATAATTTCAAAGAAAATGACGTCATTGGAAGGAAGTACTTTAATCTGCAGGTTGTGCAAAGTATCTGTTAATGGAATATGGTGTTAATATTCTTATTCTTTTTTTCTTAAAAAAGTTCCATAATAATTTGTTTTTTCTTGCATTCTTTTGGCATAAATTAGCTATTTAGCTATATGTGTATTAGTTTGCCAACATTAAAGAAATTGTAAATAAATATATCAAAACGCTACTGTTGGATATACGCTAGCTGCAGAAGACCTTGCATTACACCAAACCTACAGGAGAGGGAGCTTGCCAATTACTTGCTTCATTTTCTGATCAGTGTTGGCTCGAGCATGTGATTAGAACCTATTTTGTGCAATAATGTAAGTATTTAGGTTTAATGTTTGATTTCCTGAATATTATTTCAACCTTTTGCGTACTGGATCTTCGCTGCTATACTCCAGAGTTTACTCCAATGAATGTTGGCTAATATTGATCATAGAATTCTTCCAATGTCTACAGGAAAATATGGAATAGCTCTCTAGAAGATGGACTACAGAAAGATGTGGAATAGCTCTCTTGAAGATGGACTACAGGAAAATGTAGACTAGTTCTCTTGAAGATGGATAATGCATTAGGCAATTGTAAGCATTACTTTGTGAAGTCTAGAGAAGACATTTGCTGCTTCAAGTACATTGATACAGAAGTTTATAACGTACATAGCAAGTGCATGTTTATCATAAAGTCAACAGAAAAATGTTAATGCATGATAGTGCATGAATATACACAACCTAAAGCAGCGTTTTCAGTGGGCTACCAATCAATGATCTAAATAGTGAGCATCTAGTTGTTACAGCCTTGGAAACCACTCAAATATACAGTTTAAAGCAATTAAGACAATTTAGCCAATGGCATTTGCCTTACCATGATAAATTTTCTTCCAGATGCGAAACCCATTTCTGTTACGAGGAAGATCAGCAGTACTATTGCACAGAGAGAAAGTTCCATTAGTCATATTCTCGATGACGTAGTTGCAATGTTCTGAGATTGAGCACTTAAGGAATGACTTGTTTATGATTGGTGTCGGTTGCATTGAACCCTCAATGTTTGTATTACCATCGTTACCTGAAATCTCTTCGTAATACGTTCTAGCAGTATCAACGATTCCATGCGATGCAAATAAGCACATGAAGATGCTTCCAAATTCTCTCATCACTTTATGAGTACTATATCGACACAAAGAGGATCAATAACAACGCAAAAAAATTATATGGAATTTTGAGGCATGAATATATCAAATAATTACGATGAAAGGAAACGTTATTACTTACAATATCCTCATCATGACTTCAACTTGTTTTGCCAGGAGTGTAACTCGGAAAGATCTAAAGTAGTCACTTCAGCAGCCTCAATTACATGCATTGCTTACACGATTTCAACGTGAAATTTGCAGTCAATATGTACGATACAATTCAAACATAAATATGTACCAAAGATCTGAAACGATGGCTTCGTCAACAATTTTGCAAAGCACGAACAAGTGAGACAATAAGATTGCCTTCTATGTATGCATACCTTTTGCATTAGAATGTCCGTTGGAATATTTCAAATATTCTTCTTAAGGGCTTAGTAGACGGGGGTTAGGAAAAGAGCGAGGTGTCGTAACTCTAGGCGAGTTGTCTGGGGGGATGTAGAGTAAGCAGAAGTTGGAAGATCTACATCCAAGATAATGGTATAGTAGACAAGAGTAATGTGGGTCACCAGGATATATGGGTCGCTGCTGTTTTTATTGGTTTCTCACAATTATGCTCTCCAGTATTCATTCTTTTCTGTTTTCAAGACAGATAAAAAATGAAGGAAGAACTATGCGAGGAATAAACCGTAACTGATTCCAGATCATGATTTGAACTTGATCTAGATCAATGATGAAATGTGATTTGTGTATGAAAAATAGTGGAAAATTAAGATTGAAAAAGTTAATTGCTGAGGTTTATAATTGTTTCTACTTAAAAGCAAAGGAAGTTAAATTTTGCATTGTCTAAGCGATCAGGGTAAAATGGGTTATCCTGGTGTGTCTAATACTTCTAGCATTGTTCGAAGGCAAATGTATCTCTGTGTACCTAAAATTGCTTTGGATTGCTAATGTTTCATCAAGGTTTGAAAGGCAAATTAATAAAACCATTGAATCTTGTTTCTATGCTGAAGACCTGTGTGGTTTTAAATCCTAGAGTTACTCTCCCATCTGCTAAAAAGAAAGCCTTCCTACCACGCAAAAGAATTGTGTAGTTTACAAATTTTCGTGCAACCAAAAGCATGTATAATGGATGAAATTTTATTGTTTGAAGTCATTTGTTAGTTGTTTGATGAGAATTTTGCACCATAACTAAGCTACTACATGCAGCATTATCACTTGACTACGCCGGAAGACGATTAAAATTATCATTGAGAGAAAGAAACGATGGACAGAGGATCAGACAGGAGTGCTAGTAGCGGGATGGAAAAAACGCTCAATAAGTAACTTGCACTATATTCTATAAGACTATCTAGTTTTTTGTAGAGCATCCGTATTTTCAAACTTTTGGACTTTTTGTCTAAGATTATTCCTAATTTTTTCTTAAGTTAAAGGTAAAACTGAACTCAAAATTGAAGGAATACATTCACATCTTTGAAAATCGTTTACCTCATCACAAAACAAGGCAAGAGAGGAACAGAACGATACATATTGTATCCTTTGCACAGAGGTTCATCTGAAAGCAGCATAGCTGGATTTCACCACAGTTATAAGCCTAGATGAAGTTTGAGCATAGCACTTGTCTTAAAGCAGTGCTTCTCAGTTACGTCTTGCAAGGCCTCCCATGGGATGAGAACAGATTTCACACCCACCATTTGCTATAAATAAGACCATTATCTATAAAAATTCCATACGTATACCTTTTTCCATGGTGAAACACACCCCTTCCAGCGTTGCATCGCGCCACCTTGAAGGACGCACCCCACTATTTAAATCTCAACTCTATTGAGCCTTAATGTACTTGTGAACTTATAGAAAGAGTGTACATTATTTCTCTCCTACTCAGTAGGAGGCAGGGTGTGCATTCTTATTCTATAAGTTTGCAAGAATATTGAACTGGATATGTGATTTGCACTCAACTTTGTGTCCTCTCGCGATTGTTAGCTACTGCAGGTACTTTCCACCACCTCTCGCCCATTTCAACCCGCAAGCACTACTTTCGAGGACAATTCAGTCAAATCAACGTTGTTATGATTCTCCGTTTCATGCTTCTTCCTAGCAAATGACAAAATGTTTCAATGTGACTCCTCGAGATATATATGGCTTCCATTCTTCCAATAATCAATTTATTTTAACTCCCTGATTATCAGTTTTCCAGGAAATCACCTCCTTTGCTTAGAAGTCACCCCACAAAATGCATAAGCATATTCTTATTAAGCCGGTATAGACCGCCGACACCAGACACAGACTAAACATGCCTTGAATTTTATGTCAGCTAGATAAACTTGAGCAAGTGATGAAGGATTATACAAGGGTTGCTATAAGAGCTACTAAAGAGAATGAATACCATACCAGTAAGACGCTTATTGACCATTTCTCAACAAATAAACCAAAGTATATTCTTAGTTCAGGGGTTATAAAATCGTGTATGGTAAACTAGTATATGGTTTATGCCATGCGGAAAGTGAACGCATGGAGGATTAGGTCTAAATATCAAGAATTCTCGAAAAACTTAGTTTAAGACATTGCAATAAAGCAAAATTCTTAGACGATCTAAAAGATGTGTAATACTAGAGAAAATTGCTGGAGACACAGTCACAGGCTTTCAGTTATAGCTCAATCTGTAAAAGCTCTGTTGAAAGCTAGGAAAGCTCTTCTAAAACGCTTGACTCCCAATGTCATAGCAATGAAACATTGAACAACAGTCATGACTGATAAAATTCTACATCGTCTGTGTCCTGACAATTGTCTTCATAAATTTGTTGAAAGATCCATGATTTCTGAGTATGGAACGATCCATGATTTCTGAGTATTAATCTATTTACCTTCCGTTCTTTCGGTTACTGTAACTACATGCTCTTTGTTTTCTTCTTCCTTTTAAATTTTTGTGAAAGGATGTCCGCGTTAAAATATTAATTGAAAATTGAAGAAAATTGAAAACAGCATGTTAAGCGGGTAGTTCGAAAGCCAAGAGTACGCATGTTTGGTCTGGCAGGTTCTTAATTGCGGCACCTGCAGTATAATGTAATGTAATGTAATGTAATGTACTGTAATGTAATGTAATGTAATGTAATGTAATGTAATGTAATGTAATGTAATGTAATGTAGTGTAATGTAATGTAATGTAATGTAATGTAATGTAATATAAAGTAATGTAATGTAATGTAATGTAGTGTAATGTAATGTAATAAAATGTAATGTAATGTAATCGATTATTTATACACAAAAAAAATAGCCCTTCGGTAACTAAAATATTACATATGCATATATACACTTTAATTGATATATTAAGAAAAAAATTAACAGGCATAATGGCAATTAATACTAATATTGCTGCTCTTCCAGGTGGTGGTGTTTTCAGTTATTATTTTTGATTAGCCAATAGATGTTATTTCAAATTCCTTTTGAGGTGCTTGAGAGTTGACACCTCTCGTATATCAACAGGAATATCATTCCATGATTTTACAGCCGAGTATTTGAAGCCATTTTTTGCACGTTCCGCATTTATTCTTGGAAATCAAAGATCATAGGAACTCCTTGTTTGATATTTTGAGTGGACTGATCTTAACTCAAATTTATCCCAAAGACTTTCAGGGCTTAACTTGTTTATAATCTTATGCGTCATAACTAGTCGATCAAACGAGATTAGATTACTGACGTTCAGCCAATAACAGGACCTGTTATCTTTTACTCTAGCAGTTTCAATTATCAGCTGGGCAAATCATAAAGATAAAGAGATAAAAAAAGATGACATAAAGGGCTTTGTTGTCGTTTGTGGCTGAATTTGAAATGCTGTTTATTGAATTTTAAGTGCCTCCTACCTGATAAAACAGTTCCGTAATTGGTGATCGATTCATTAATTTAATTAATTATTTGTATTCATTTGTGTTCCTATGTTTTCTGTAATGGCAACAGAGTTACTATGTAGTTTCGACCTCCATGTGGTATCGATTTCTATTTGTATTCTTGTAAACATTTATACGTCACACTGTGGTCGTAGGATGCTCTAAAAGTTTTTCGTGATTCTCCGTGACGGTAAAGTAGGGTCATGGGTAGTACTTTATTCAATGCTGTGGCGTCACGGCAAAGCACTGGTTTTTGAGAAGTTTTACATAATGAAGGAGCACCTGCACCGCATTAGTTAACGAAATTATCGAATGAAGCTATGTTTTCCAGTTTCCATATATCCCTGTCCCATCTTACTTTGTAACGTAGATAGGACATGTGAGCACTAAAATGTCGTGAACATTGATGTTTACGAAATTTTAGTGCCTTAGTGCTAAATTGAAATATATCTAATATGTACTTTGTGTATTTTTGTGCAGCCAATCCGATGTTTCCTCGATTTCAAAAAATATGCTTCCACTGGGTCTTTGATGTTTAGGAGTGTGATAGTCCAGAAGTCTATTATATACGTGGATACCTTGTATTAGATAATTTCGGTTCTGAGAATACATGGTTCGCATCTTATCTATGTAACAGAATGCAGTTTTGCAGAGTAAATGGAGTGCCCTCGAGGCTTAATGATGTAAATTTTGGAGTTCTACAGGGCTCTTGTCTTGGATCTTTACTGTTTTTGATTTAAAGTAATGATCTTCCATCTACTTTGCAAATCAGCCAGTTCACCATGTATGTTGATGATACCACCTTATCACATTCTACCAAAAACATCATTGCTCTCAGTGAAAACCTTAATAGAAATTGTGCAATCTCAATTGTTTTATGGTGTGATTGGTAAAAACAGCCCCGTACGTTTGATGTTTTCTAAACTCTGCTGCTTTCCTTATGTAATTGACTTAACATTGTGGGCATGGTATAGCATGAGCCTAGAAAGTCTCAAGTCCAAGCTGGACTTCTCGTTCAATACAAGAAGCAGAATGCTTATTTGATTCTTCAGGTTTTGGCATTCAATTTGATACAAAGTCTGTAAACGTAGCT
The DNA here is from genome assembly GCA_018155075.1 of Cassiopea andromeda. Lineage (NCBI taxonomy): Eukaryota > Metazoa > Cnidaria > Scyphozoa > Rhizostomeae > Cassiopeidae > Cassiopea > Cassiopea andromeda. The sequence goes on from WIPJ01000201.1 coordinate 69,987, forward strand.
GCGAAAATCGAGTGTACTATTACGCTTGGAAAATAGAAGCATTGGATTGCAATAACATTGGATTGCTTTTACACACGTGTTTGAGTTCAGCTTCATAAAGCGCTTTTTCTGCATTTAATAGCTTAGGAATATGTCTCTCAACTTCCTCATTCTGTGTTATTCTGGAAGATTGATCATCCGCGCGTCTAATTACGGGCTTTCTGCTTCGCTCTGATCTTCGAGTCGACATGTTCCCTTAGATCAACAAATTTGTCAATCATACTGCGCACGTGCAATGTCTTCTGAGTCAGATTAAGAATTTTCTTACGTGACAGTTAAACAGAGGAAAGTGTTTTGTATGGATAAAAAGGTACAGCCACCTACCTCTGTTATTGATGACTCACAAATTGAGATTGTTGAAGAGGCTAAATATGTGTGAATTCAACTTGATCAGCATCTTATTTAGGATGAGCATGTTAGAATTGCGTGTTTTAAAGTATCTCGTGCTTTGGGTTCTTAGAGTATTCTAAAAAACTCCTACCCCAGGAAAGTCTTAGCCACATCTATAGAGGTATGGTTGAGCCATATTTTCGCTGCTGTAGTTCCAAATGGGAGAGCTGTGGGGAAACCATGCTTCTCGCACTGCAGAAGGTACAAATTCGAGCTGCCAGAATCATGACAAACAGTAGCTATAATGCATCTGCTGATGCCCTGCTGATATCCTCATTAAAAAGCTGAACTGACCAACTATTTATTAAAATATTAAACGAGAGACAGCGACCATAGTTTACTAGTATTTAAATGGTCTAGTGCCAATATATCTCTGCAATATCTGTTCAAGAAACTTTACTTGAGACACTGTCTATGTGAGACATTCTAAGACTGGCGAGTACCTCTTTTCAAAACTGCTAATTGGCAGAAATCGTTTCGATATTGTAAGGCTCATCTTTGGAACATCCTTGATTCTGAAGTTATAAGAGCACCTTCGGCATCTATTTTTAAATATCGACTTTGATAGCTTTCTGTTCTTATATCATTTTTCTGCTATTTTAGATTTGTCATTAGGGTATTTTTTTTACTGTATATTGTATTTTAAATTGGAAAGTTTGCCGCGGACCCTTGAAGAATGGTATTAACTGATAGGGTTACCGTACGCAAAGAATGAAATGAAGTAATAATGGAAAAGTTTGGATATGCGACTGAGAGCAAAGTGCCCAGAGGCACAATTGACCACAACCTCTATAAAAATGTGTCCACGCCATCTTTTAAGTTGAAGAAGGGGCCTACTGAATAATCCATGGCTCGAAAAACAAACAGCTGATTAACATTGATAGTCTGCAGGGGGGCTTTTGATGGTTAGGGTCCAATTTGGTTTGAGCACAAACTTTACAGTCTCGGAAAAGATTATGTAGTCCATTGCTCATGTGTGGCCAAAAATCTCACTCTATAAAGATCTATATTAATGTGCTTTATCTCTAAGTGACCTGAAAATGGACTGCAGTAGAGTCCTTGCATAAATTACTGCACCAGGTATTCCGGAGTTTCAAAGGCAGATTGAGGCAGAGATTGGTGAAATAGGGATGAGTGAATGCTGAGAAACAGATGTACTAAAGGAATCGCGAGGTTGTTGTAATAGCCGAGAAAGTGCATCAGCATTTTCATTGACAGATCCTGGCCGGTGTTTTATGACAAAGTAATATTCTTGAAGTGACATGAACCACCTGGCGAGCCTTCTCTACCGACTGAAGCCAGTTTAATGCACTATAATCAGTGAACAGTGTTAATTCCCTCAACAATGGGTACACACGATAAAGAAAATCGGCGAAAAATATTGTTAAGGCCTCTTTTTCTGTATTGGGGTAAGTTTGCTCACAGCTGGAATGGGATCGACTAGCTGAAGAGATCAAGCATTCCCGGCCTTTCTCATCTACCTGAGTAGAGACAGGCCCAGCCAACTACCGGAGGCATCTGTTTGTAAGAAAGAGCGTTTGTTAAACTGCGAATATGTGAGAATAAGGGTACTACAAAGTATGGAATTGAGTTGTAGAAAAGCGTGCTCATGTGAAGAGGCCCATAAGAATGTTGACTCTTGTTGGCTCGTTTTAGTCAATTGCACAAGAGGCACAGATAAGGGTGCAAAGTTAGGGATAAAATTGCGATAGTATCCTGCTAGCTCTAAACTGGACCGAACATGCTCCACATTTTTTGGCTGTTTGAGAGAGCCGACAGCTTCAATTTTCTTTTTGTCCATTGGAATATCTGCAGCTGAAACAACATGGCCTAAATATGCAACTTTATTAGCATCAAAACAGCATTTGGATGCAGTAACACGGAGGATATTTTGTCGGCAGCAGCTCAAAACTAATTTTAGTCTATTGCAGTGCTGTTCTAAGTTTATTGACGGAATGGTTATATCATCAAAATAACGTAGACATGTATCAAATTTAAGCCCTGATAAGACGATTTTTTGAATTGCTTTTTGACATGTAGCACAGCCATTTGAGACGCCAAAAGGTAATCTAAGAAACTCCTATAATCCCTCGGGGGTAATGAAGGCAGTCTTTTAACGATCTTCGGATCGCATAACTATCTGCCAATAACCAGATCAATGGCCTGGGGTGCTAAACATAGTGGACCTTTGGAGAGAGTCTAGGAAATTGTCAATCCGTGGAAGGGGGTTAGCACCCCTCTTTATCCCAGCATTTAATTTACGATAATCGACACAGAAGCGAAATTCGCTGTCATTCTTTTTGTCAAAAACAATGGGAGATGCCCATGGGGAATTGCTTTGTTGAATCATCGTTGTTCTAACATCTCATACATCTGTTTACTGACTTCATCATTATAGTCATATGGGAATTGCGGCAGGTATTGGTGTATCGGGGACGTATCACCTTATCGATTTTATGAGTTATTACATCAGTATACCTTAGACTTTCATTGAACACATCTGGAGATTTCCAGTTCGTATTCTTGAGCTCATAGATGAAGAATAAAAAGTAATGGTCTAGAAATCGCTCAATGGGCTTGCTCCACAGTACCTGCACAATCTTTTTATAAGATACTCTAGTTGCAGTTCTAATACTCTTCGACATGCCACAACTGATTTGAAGATTCCAATGCAAACATCAGCTAATGCTTGAAAGTCTTTCTCGCATCGAAGTGCGAAACTTTCTTCCAAAGGAATGTGGCTTCTGGTTTATTCGATTCTTTCCAAACAAAGCAACTCATTGCTATTGCATACTTATTTAGGGACATATTTTCAATTACAAGGCCCTTAAGCCGTAGTTTACAGACTGTAAACATCCATTTTGAAAAAGCACTTGACTTAGTTGACTCACCGATAACACAGTTAAATGCACTAAGTGAAGATACCCACAGCTCAATAAGAATACTACTACAGCACTAAAAAGGGACAACATTCTTTTGATATACTTGAAGCTTTTTTAATCCGACACTCGTCAAAGTATTTAACTTCGGATAGTGACTAAAAGTTTAACCAAAATGTATAGCCGGATGCAGCTACACGTAATAAGATGCCTCTAATAAGCCCCAAGAGTGGCAAATTAGGACCTATTCACCATTGTTTACTGAAGAGTCAGACTAACTGATTAAGAAATTAACTCTTTTGGTCTGCCTAAAAGCCAGTCTTGTGTAGACAAAAAGAGTTCATTTCTTCGCGTTATTTAAGAATACATGGAAATTAAGATCAAAAAGTCAACGACTGGCAGTCACAGACAAGAACGCAAATGATAGGAAAACAACATTCCTATAGTATTATTCATAAGGTATAGAAGATTATATTTCATACAAGGCTATAAAGTGATAAAAGTATTGCAATATGATAGGAAGTGAAAAATCTAGTCCATAATATATGTAGGCAATCTAATTTTATTGGCTTACAGCTTACATTATTCCACTTTTCCTATATAGATATGCTTGCTAGGTGCAAACCAATTTATAAGTTCTCTTTCCTTTAAGGGGCCATTCACAAAAGACATCTTTCAAAAACATGGACATTAGACCCCTCTCTTCCCTTTGTCCAGTATAATGTGTTAGAGTACTAGTTTTGTTTGAGTAACGCTAGGACCTCCAGGAAGCCATTGTATGATTGTAGGAAGCCAGTGTGGAAGAACGTGTGTGATCTACAGAATTGTTAGAGAACTAGTGTTGTTTCTTTTGTTAATTGTGCAAAAGTGTTATTTGTCGTTTCTGTTCCTGTCGGTTCCGTTTTGTAGTAATCATTCACATGCATACTGTTACGTCACACTGCATCTCCATAGTTGCTGTGATCATCTGTTCGTTTAAAGGTAAATCTATTATTAGCGTAATATGGGTGTGTTGTGCATGTGCTGTGCGGTTCCTGTAATTAAGTCAGTCGTTATGTGCAGTCGTTATTGGAAGACGTGGAAAAGAGAATCAGAGGATGAAGTCGCTAAAAGTCGCCCTTTGGTGAATCCTTTGGAATCGTGAGAGTGGAAGTATTGTTGATTGCCATTGCCGTTTGTCATATTATTAGTCATCGCCATTCACAGGTTTACTGTGTGCCGTTTGCAGCCATTGAACATTGATGATATTAGAACGTTTATAACTATATTTATTTACCTTAACTTGTCATTTTGTTGTATCCTTTGCATTATTGGTTGTTGTTTATATATCTTGGTTACTGTAATATTCGACTTGTTGTACAAAAGGTACCCCTTCCCTGGACATCCAATTATTTCAAAGCAAAAACTACTTATGCAGATATCATCTACTTTCCATATCGGAATAGAAGAGGTGGTGTTGGAAAAAGTATGAAACTAAATAGCCGGGGGATTGCAATCAACGGAGCGCCAGGTAAAATTTCCTAGTAATGCATATTTCAAACATGCAACAGGGTGTCTATTATCATCTCTCCATGTCATAATCATTGGTGCGACTTTCAGCTACATTTTCAGTGCTTCTGGAGGCAATTTCTCTCTTTTCAAGCACTCACCCAGTGATGCAAGCAATGGGTTCCGGCTGGACAATCCCGATCTTCGTTCAAAATGAATAAGCATGTGGGAGTGCAATAAGAACGCCCTGGAGCATCGCTTTATAAAAAGAATTGGTCGGGGGATCATCTATTCCGGATTGGTGAATACTTTTAAGCAAAGTTCACACATACAGTAATGTCGGTAGGTGCAAAAGCTTTCGGTATCGTTAGCTTTCTGACAAGAATGTTTTGAAATATCTATTTGTATCGAATTTCATGTTTTAAAAAATATCACCATTGCCAAGATTAATGTCCTTTTGATCAACTCATTAGTGTTTAGGTCAAGATCTGGTGAAACATATACCGCCCTATTCAATTATCTTCTAGATTCGATGGTATCTAAACTAAACGTTTAATCCTCATTGAATTCGACATGTTTTCCAGTTCATTCTTTAATGCTGTCAGCAAGTCATTTAAGTTTTCTGATGCGGTATTCACACATGCATTATCGGCATAAAAATCTGGACTCATGCATTCCAATCGATTCCCAAAGTCATTGATGTAGAATATGAAAAGCAGAGGCCCTAGGCACAAGCCTGGCTTAGTACCACACTTCCATAAAAACTAGTTCCGTAAAAACTTCAGAATTGCTTCTTGATCGATCTTTGAATGACATTTAGAACCTCTTGCTTTCTAACTGTTATTTTTTTGGTAGCAGGCAAAGCTCTTTTCAGATCATCTATTAGAGTCTGGAAAAGCTGATATCTCGTTTAGTTTAATTTCAGCAAAGTTCTCTCCTGTATTGCAAAAAATACGACGTTAGTCTTGGTATCTCATGATGGAGATGACCACTTTGTGGTCGTCCGTTTATATCCTAGGGCATTATTTTCCAATTAGCCATGTACTTAAAGGCTCTAAGTCTCATCTTCAGTAGTCAGAATTTCATACAAGTTTTTTAAGAGTTGATCAATGATACGAAAGATCGTTAGCTTCAATTAAGCACTATTTAGAAGCTCTCCAACAAATTTATTTGTAAATATTCTGTTGATGCTACAGAACTTTACCACAGCACGGAAAAGCGGCAACATTATATTGACATACTTAAAAGCTTTTTTCGCCCGACACTCATCAGAGTATGAAAACGTCGGATAATGACCTAAAAGTTAACCGAAATACATATCCAGATGCAGTTAATGTGTTAGGATGAGTCTAATTGGCCCCAAGTGTGACCAATCAGGATCTAGTAACATAGTTTACTTAAAGAGTCCCAATGAGAATACAAACTCTTTTTGTCTACACAAGACTGGGTTTTGAGTCTTGATGTAAACAGATTCGAAAACACTAAAATAAAAAGACAATCTTGCTTGCCCAATGATCCGAAAATTGTTGTCTGTATATGTTTTGGCGCATTCTGGATTTGCAATAAGGTGTTGTCCTATGGCCGACTCACAATTAATTTTAGAATTGTTCTTTTTACACATACGAGATGGCTGTTCTCTTACGGTATTACTTTTCTTCCTGATGCTCGGGGGGACATGCTGTTATATTTCGTCTGCTAGTCTCTGCGTAGTGCGTCCTACGTACCGAGCTTTACATCGGCACGAATATTCATAAACTACACAACTTTTTTGAGTAGTAGAAACGCAATCATTTTTTAGCAGATGGTAGCATAACTCTAGTGTTGTAAACCATACGGGGCTGCGCAATAGGTCCTAATTGGTCACACTTGGGGCCAATTAGACTCATCCTAACACATTAAATGCATCTAGATATATATTTCGGTTAACCTTTAAGTCATTATCCGACGTCTTCATACTCTGATGAGTGTCGGACGAAAAAAGCTTTTAAGTATGTCAAAAAAATTTTGCCGCTTTTTCGTGCTGTGGTAAAATTTATTTGTCTGAAGTATTCAAAAAATACAACTCCAGAATAAAACTGACTAAAAACATCTTGCTTTTTTTAATCTACAACCCTAGACTTTCGAATTTTGTTCAACCTCCCTCCCCTATGTCTGACGTCGTCCCTGTCTCACTAGAACCTTTCCCCATGAACCGGGATGTCCTTTGTGGTTGGACCCTTGTTAAACAAGTTGCGAATGAAAGCATTTAAAGCCCTCCAATGTTTAAGGGAGATATCTCAGCTTCAATTCTGAAAATATGATACGACCAAAGGAGTTAGCAAGGCTTTTCCAGGTCATGTATTTTGGATCTACCTGGCCATCAACCGGATACAGCCCATTCAAATTAGAACGATGGCACTTATTATACCACCATGCTCCACTGTACTGTGCTGCGCAGTTCTTTCCGTCAAGATCATGATCGCGGTCCTTGGTTGAGAACAGTCTTCCGTTGTGATACGACAATGAGTCCCCGGCATCTCCAGAAAAACCACCAACTTTCAGCTTATATCCTTCAGATTCACTCAGAATCTCAAATATGCTGTATTCTGCATATCTTACAGAATCTGGGCTATTGACATGTTTCATGTCCACACGAAGTATTGCTCCTCTTCCTGGCGACGCAAGTTTATGGACTTTCTCAAGTCCAAGCCAAAAGTTTCCATTTGGATCCCCAAATCCATTCTTGTATTCGTCCCATCCACGGTAGAAGTCAATGGATGCATCAACACGCCGTTGAAATACAATCCATCCACCACCATCAGTAACCATATCACATCTGACATTGAAGATATCCATATCAGGAATATAGATTGGTACTACGCTAGTTGTTTTGTATCCTTTGTTGTACGCCTCTTGACAATCATAGAATGGACCTTGAGGAACTAAAAGCAGAAATTGAACTGTCTAAAACACAGAACCAAATCAAGCTTTTATCCTACTACAACAAATAATTCTACAAGAAGTAATAAGATCAACTGGCTGGCACTATTCAAGATATAATTGGCTCATTCTTCAAAGCCATACTAGACCACGTTCAGCTAAAATAAAGCGTAGTAAGCAGGCAGAAGTCATAGAGTTTTGGCGATAAGCCATCTTTTAGAGACGGACATTTCAATGGTGTTTTTTCCAATGTTTCGTATGTACAACCGATCAATAAATAGCAAGAAAGAGCGTTTTTGCCGACAATCGTAGAACCTAGTATTGACGTAGAGACTGATTCCTTTTCCTGGGAGTTGTCACCTCCCGGTTCCCGGAATTGCAGGGAGACTTTGATTGTGGGTGTATATGAATCCAGAAGCGGATCCAGAGATGCATTTGACTTTCGCAAAATCTCCCAAAGGTCGTGGCTTGGGGAAGTTCTGAGTTGCTTCCCCCTTTTCGCTCTGGACGCTTTAACAACAAACAGACCAACAAATCGTGAGTGTTAGCTACTGACACTTTCAATTTTGGAATGTTTGCAGATAAAATGAACAATTCTTCCATCACACTATCATCATCATTATACGGTATGCATTTAGCAATATTAAATTTTTGGGAAAACCCATCTGAAGTGCGTTGTATAATCTAGATGACGAGCATCTGATTAATGTATTGAATTATCACTTAGTCTAGTAAGTTATTAAGTCGTAAATTAAAATAAATATCTTCCAAGGATTTTAGTACGTCCTGGTGGAAAGCTTCTTTGATGGTACAAACGTCAATGCGGAATTGAATTCATTTAGGCCATCCACATGTAGCTATGGGCTTACAAATCATTTTACTGGTCTCATTAGATTGGATTTCATGCTGTTTGCTTCTTACAGTATTTTTTGGATCGTTTGAACTGAATTCATGTTTCTTTTTATGAGAAAACCGTCATTTTGCCTGAGCCTCCAATTGATTAGCTTTTCCTGAAGTTGAGCCTGAGATTGTCTTAGATTGTTCTTAACTTTTATCAAAATAAACTGACAAAAATGGTTTACGCTTCCGTTATTTATAGTGTATACTTCAATTTGAATATCATCTTTACCATTTTGAATGCAATAACGAGGAAATATTGATTTTGGCCAATAAAAGCACTAAAGTTTGGAAATAAACATCGTGATGTCTTAAAGATTTTTTAAGATTATGACCATTTGAGCCTCATTTTCTCATAAAGTTTTCTCTTATAAAAAGGGCGTGTATACTGTACATCGAATAAAACTTCAGTCTCATTCGAATGCAGGCACTGCGATCGGCTTCTTGAGCTTTTATCTTGGAAGCCATGGGGCAGTAGTTCTGTGGTCGCTTGATGTTTCTGCCGTGGCCGTAAGTGTGTCAAAGCCAGCGCAAGTAAGTGCAAATAGCTCTTAAGAATTCTAGTTTTAATCAATCGGAGAATTTTTCCCGTATACTGATGAAAACAGCTGTGAAGGAGATAAAGACTATTCATCGCATCAACTGAATTACGGCCACGACAGAAGAATCAATCGACCACAGAACAACAACTTGACGGCCTCGAAGATAAGCATGCAAGAAGCCATGAGCGCACAAATATTGTCCACATGCTAACTGTAAACATTAGCCTATTGTTATGAATCCTTTTTTAATTAGCTGTGGGGGTCTTGGAGAGGATCTTAAAGCATCACTGCCTGTGAGGCATAGTGAGAACTCAATCATTATAGCATAAGCTGTTGTTATACACTTTGTCCGATTCTAGTTTTATCAATCAGAAAGTTGAGTGACTTGTTCAAGCCATTTGCGACAGTCTGGATCCGCCCCTGTATGTAATTGTGATATGTAACCTTGATTAGAGCCGTGGAAGAAAGGTTCTTGTACCCAAATACTCATAATAGTACTGTACTGTACTTTATCATTACTAGTAAACATTTTAGTTAGAGATCTGGTAAAGAGTGAAAAGAGAGAGAAGGGGCGGGAGAAAGGATCACGTGAGAGGTGTGTGAGAGTTGGCGAGGTCGAGTACGACGAAACACTAGTATTCTTGTTAAGTCATTTCATATAAAATATATATTCGGAAAGATTGGCTTACTTTGAGACATCGTTTTCCGTACAAACGTGGCGACCCTGCCAGGACGAAAACCTAGAGAAATTATGACAACTTCGCCGACAGAGCAATCACTGAGGAGGGGCAATACTTAGGCCTAGAAATCGATATCGGGAAGGAGATAAACAAGTTGCAGTATAATACAGAGCATGCAGATGAGCTCATAGAGATTGGAGACTCAATAGAAATGGAGATAGCAACATAGGGGGTGGAGGTAATCCATAATAAGATAATTTATTTGACAGGACAAATTGAGGAGATGAAGCTAGAATAAGGGGAATCTTCCAGGTCAGTTAGGCAGTGGAAGAAAGACACGAAAGACAAATATGTGGGTATGCTGGAGCAGAACGAGAAAATGTTGAGAGCTTTGAGCCGAATTGAAAATCAATCAAGAGAGGAACTCTTGAGAAGAGAACTGGATAGGAAGGAAATTGAACAGCAAAGGGAAGATAAGAGAATGCTAGAGAGGCAGAAACAATTACCAGACCACGAGGAAGAAATCAGAAAGGAGAGATACATGCAAGAGAAATCACTATGGGAAAAAAGAATGAAGGCTGAGATTAAACTTGCAGAGAAAAAGCTAGAAATAGAATGTGAAGGTAAGGCAACCTTTTCAAAATTGCCTGAATGGAGAGTAACACAATTTAAAGGCACTATAGCTGATTGGATAAGATTTGAGAACATGTTTACCAGCCAAGTTTTAAGTAAGGGATTTAGTGATGAGGTAAAATTTGGGTATTTATTGGAGATGGTCAATAGCAAAGTAAGAGATAAGATTGCAAACTTGAAAACAGGGAAGGTTGGTCTTGAAACTGCATGGGATAGGCTAAAAATGGAATATGGGCAAAGGAATGCTGTTGTAAACACACATATTGATGGAATCGTAAATATGCCCACAATAAAGGGAGCTAATTATGAGAAAATCCAAGATTTTTATGACAAACTCAAAAAAATTATGATGCCCTTATGACCCTACATGAAGGAAGCATGCTAAGGGGATTTGTAATGACAACATTAAACAAGCTACCAAATGTGAAATCTGACTTGGTCAGACTAGATGATGATTGGGACAACTGGGGAGTGCCACAGCTTATTGATAATTTGCAAAAATGGCTAAAAAGAAACAGAACAGAGGAGATTAGCAAACCAATAGAAAAGAGAGAAAAACATTGGTATTCAGGAGAAACAAAGGAAAAGCAAGCAAGACAATGCATCTGTTGTGAACTAGATCATTGGAGTGATAAGTGCAAGAAACTGGAGACAATAGAGAGTAGGAGGGGCTTCTTCAGAGAACACAAGCTGTGCTTTAATTGTGGAAGGAAGGGACACAGGGGAGATAAGTGCGTGAAAAGGGAGTGCTACTTTTGTAAGGCTAAGCATCGCAGCAGCTTGTGTGAGAAGCAGACAAGTGAAAAGGGCTCAGAATTAACAGTATTTACACCTGTAGAGGAAACACTCCCACCCATTTTGCCTGTAAGACTAGAGGGAAAGGTTATTTGGGCCGTTCTTGACACTGGTTCAGGGAGGAATTTTATTTTCAAAGATGCACTGAGAATGCTAAAGCTAAAACCTGACAGATATGTGACAAGGGATGTGACAACAATCAATGGAACAAGAATAAAAGCAATGCCAATATTTAATGTCACCATAGAATCATTAAACAAGGAAGCCAGAGAACATATTGAGATTGCAGGAGTAGAAATGAATGATTTCACTACAATAAGAAGACCAGACTTGAGAAGATTAAAGCAGCAATTTGCACATACTAAGGACAAAGAGTTCTACATAACAGCATCAGGGGAGCACCAAATCCACATGATAATTGGAGACAAAACATACAGCAAACTAAGAACAGAGGGTGTTTTTAAGGGCAAGGATGATGAACCAATTGTAGAAGGCCCATCATTTGGATGGTTAATTCATGGGGGAGAATTCACTAACCCAAATTGTATGCTCACCAGAGAGCATGGAAATGAATATGAGAGATTATATAGCCTTGACATACTGGGAATAGAAGATAGAGGTGAAGACAACCAGTTAGATGTTTACACAGAATTTAAAGAGAACATTTCCAAACAGAGTAATGGAAGATATGAAGTCAATATTCCATGGGTTCCAGGTAGCAACTTAGAAGAAACAAATGAGATACAAAGCAGAAAGAGGTTGAGAAATGTAGAACAAAAACTGAGAAATAATGAAAAGTTAAAGAGAGAATACACAGAAATTGTTGAGAATCAATTAAGAGAGGGAATAGTAGAGGAAGTGCCAAGTGAGCCATCAGGAACAAGAGTATTTTACATGCCTCACAAGCCAGTAATAAGAGCAAATGCCACTACCACAAAGGTAAGAATGGTATTTGATGCAAGTGCACGCCGAACACCAACATCAAACAGCATCAACGACTGCATGTACAATGGACCTGCATTGCAGCCAAACATATGGGATATCATGGTTAGAGCTAGGATGACCCCATACTTATTGCTAGGAGATATAGAAAAAGCATTCTTACAAATTGATATTAAATCAGAGGATAGAGATTCATTCAGATTCCTTTTCACATTACATGGGAAAGAAGAACATCTAAGATTCACAAGAGTTCCCTTTGGGGGGGAATCAAGCCCATTTATTCTAGGTGGAACCTTGCAACACCATTATGAGACATTTAATGAACCAGAGTTTGCCTCAACTATAGAGATGCTCAGAGAAAATACGTATGTAGACAATCTAATGTGCACAGGGAACAGCATTGAAAATCTAATAACATTCAAAAGACAAGCATCCAAAATTCTAGAGAAAGGACAATTCAAGATTCATAAGTGGGAATCACATGTAAAGGGGTTAGAAAGTGAAGGCATGGAAAATCAAAGTAAGATTTTAGGCCATGTATGGAATAAACAGGAAGATACTTTGCTAGTACCCATAAGCAAAGTGGATGAAATGGGAACGGTCTCAAAAAACAGCATATTGAGTCATCATCATCAACAGATTGGTCGATTACGACCAGCTGTGGCCCTCTGCACCATCAGTCTCCAGCCGTCCCGGTCCTGTGCCAGTCGAACTGCTTCTCTGATGCCCATACTGGTTAGCTGGCGAATATCGTCCCAGAACCGCGTTTTAGGACGTCCTCGCCCTCTGGGGCCAAAGACCATGCCAGTCAGGAGCACATTGTCGAGGTTGTCGCTGCGTAGGATGTGTCCAATGAGTTTGAGCTTTCTTGCATTGATGATGTCAATCAATCGATGTTCACAGGTGATTTGTTGGAGCACTTCTTCATTGGTTTTCTTCTTGGTCCAGCTGATACGAAGCAGACGTCGGTAACACCAGAGCTCGAAGCTGTCAATTCTATTTCTGTCAGACTGTTTGAGCGACCAGCATTCAGCTCCGTAGGTGGCAATAGGGAACACTAATGAGGTGAGAAGTCGTTTTTTGGTTCGAAGACAGATGTTTTTGTCTTTCCATATCTTTGTTAGAGCGACAGTCGCGTTCTTAGCAATTGCAAGTCTCCTGTTTATCTCCACACTGTCGTCGTAATTGTCTGTGAAGACTACTCAAAGATAGGTAAACTTTTTGACGTTCTCTATCGGCTCGTTGTTGATTTTGATGATCGTTTCGTCGTTGTCATCGGGCTTCTTTCTGATCTTCATAACTTTTGTCTTCTTTGGATTGAGAAAAAGTCCTGATTTTTCACTTTCATGACGCACTCTGTCTACTAGATCTTGAAGTTCTTCCATACTTCCAGCAATAAGTGCTACATCATCCGCATATCTCAAGTTGTAATTGAGTGCCCACTGACTTTCACTGACCCTTCAAATCCAGAAAGAGAGTTTCTCAAGATAACTTCGGAGTAGATATTAAACAGGCTTGGGGAAGTGATACAACCTTGTCTCACTCCTTGGCCGATGTCAAACCAATCCGTTAATCCGTAGGTGGTTCTCACAGCTGCTTTTTGATCGCTGTACATTGACTTCAGTAGGAGGATGATGTGTTCTGGGAAGCCCATGTCATGCATGTTTTTCCAAAGGATGTCATGTGCGACAGCATCAAAAGCTTTGGTGTAGTCGACAAAGCAGAGGAACAGATCTTTGTTATGTTCACGGTTCTTTTCAATGACCATTTTTAAATTCAGAATTTGGTTTCTTGTGCCTCTTCCAGCTTTGAATCCTGCTTGTTCTTCGGAAATCTCAGCTTTCATTTTCCAATGCATTCTCTTTGCGATGATTTTCAGAAGGATTTTGCTGCTGTGGCTTATAAGCGCGATGGTCCTGTTGTTAGTGCACTGCAACGTGTCTCCTTTCTTTGGGATTGGTACAAAAACGGACTTCACCCAATCAGCAGGCCACTTCTGGTCATTCCACACTTTGCAGCAGAGTTTGTGGTAGAAAGCTTCGATGTTCGGACCTCCATTCTTGATTAATTCAGCAGTGATTTCATCTGCTCCAAGACTCTTGTAATTTTTAAGATCTTTGATTGCTTCTTTAACTTCATCAATAAGGGGTGGAGGTTCAGGTTCAGAAACCATGAGATCGAGATGGATAGATTGCAAGTTATCGTTCTTCTCGTACAGTTTGTAGCAGTACTCTTTCCACCTTTCTTTGACTTTATCTCCATCACAGAGAACTGTTCCATCTTCTGACTTGATGGTATCAGCTGATGGTTTGAAAGATTTTGTCAGATTTTTGATTCCTTGATAGAGTTCTTTGGTAGAGTTGTTGACAGAATTTTTTTCAATTTTCAAGCATTGTTGTTCGATGAATTTCTCCTTGTCTTTTCTCATCTTTCTTTGGATTTTTGCGTTTTGGTTTCTGTAAAGAGCTTCGCCTGCTGGACTGTCAAGTCTTTTTGATTTAATCTCTCTTCTGATCTTAATTTCTTCAAGTGTTTCATCAGAGATCCAAGTGGTATGTTTCTTTGTTTTCTTCTGAATTGTTTCTGCAGCGGTTCGAATGATAATTTCTTTGCCAGCCTTCCACAGGTCATCAGCCGATCGTTCTTCCTCGCACAGCAGAAGAGATGCAAATTTGTTCGTAATTCTGACTCTGTAGTTGTCATCAAGTGTTTTATAGTCAAATCTGATCGGGGGCGGAGGTTGTTTCATCTTCTTCAGGTTGAATTTGATATCCGCTGCAAGAAGTTGGTGGTCACTGTTGCAGTCTGCACCTGGCCTTGTTCTCACGTTCTTAACGGAACTTCTCCATTTCTGGCAAAGAAGTATGTAATCAATCTGGTTACGAGTTTTCTGGTCGGGTGAAGTCCAGGTGTATAAGTGTCTAGGGTGATGTTTAAACATTGTGTTTGTGATTGTCAGATTGTTTGTGCTACAGAAATCAATAAGATCTTCTCCGTTGTCATTTTGATGTCCCAGACCGAATCTCCCATAGATTGAGTTAGAGATGTTTTGAGAACCAACTTTGGCATTGAAGTCTCCCATTAATAGCTTCACGTCTCTACTGGGGATGGAATCGATCGTTTCCTGCAAGGTATTATAAAAGGTCGTCATTTCTTCGTTACTAGCTGTTGAAGTTGGTGCATAGCATTGAATGATGGATACATTGTGTGGTTTTGCATGGAGTCTGACTTTCAAAATTCTATCATTAACAGGACTATAACCAATAAGAGTCTTCTTTGTTTCTTTGCAGAGGATGACTGCTACTCCGTGGCTATATCCTTCTTCATTCCCAGAGAACAGAACTGAATGATGCGTGGAGGTAGTGAAGCTACCTTTTCCATTCCAGTTGGTCTCACAGTTACCGAGGAGTTTCAGATCATACCTGTCCATTTCATTACAAATGTTGTAAAGCTTCCCAAGTTCTTTAAGCTTCCGAACGTTCCAGGTTCCCACTTTTAGGATGTTTCTGAGTTCGATATGATTTAGGTTCTTTCCAGTAGCATAGTTTCCATGTCCAGCCTGGTCACCCACTGAACAAGGCGCTCATTGGTCACCCACACGACGAGCGATGTGGTATGGATTTTTAGAGTTTGTGTTCAACATGATGATTTAGAGGGTGGTCGGGAAGAGGTTGCACTGTGAGCACAACGCAGAAAAAAATAGCTGGATGGGATTCCCCAGGCCCCTTTCCAATTCGCAGTCTCCAACTAACTAGGAGGGGTTATCCCTGCCAGAAACTCCAGAACACTGAAGGAAACTGCCAGGCATAGGTCCAGTGAGACCAGGCTTTGCAGTTGAACCGCATATGTTCTCAAGGGACATCCATTGCCCTGCGTCCAGCAACTTCACCGTGACCCTGGCTCGGGGAGCTAACTGGGGTGCTGACCTTGCTCAAGGGTGCCCCAGAGCTGCAGTTTAACTTCGTACCTAGGACAACATATTGAGTCAGCTAGCTAGAATTTATTACCCCAAGGGATCATTTCACCAACACTTGTAGAGGGAAAGAGGATCTTCAGAGAGGCTTGTGATGATAAGAAGGGAGGTGATGCTAGAATTTCTGAATCCCTTGTGAAAGATTGTTTGAGTTGGATGAAACAATTAAGAGAGTTAAAAATACCAAGAAGCTTAGTAAAGGGAATCAGATCATTGGATGCTGTAAATCTACACATATTTGCAGATGCAAGTGAAAGGGCATGCTGTGCTGTTACAATTGCAGTAGTAGAGCAAGGAACAAGCAAAGTGAAAGGATTGCTCACATCAAAGTCTAGAATCTCCAAAAGAAACACTTCAATTGCCAGACTTGAGTTGGTAGGGGGCAAAAGGCAGCAAATATGGCCAAAAATATTTATAGAGCATTGAAAAATTGGCCAGTATCATCAGTACATGTGTGGATGGATAGCATGGTGGCCTTATTTTGGATAAGTAGCCCATGGAAACAATGGAACATCTTTGTAGCTAACAGAGTCAGAAAGATAGCAGAGATAGAGCATGAAATTTGAATACAGTGGAGATACTGCCCTTCAAGTGAAAATTTAGCAGACCTAGGAAGTCGGGGTGCAAACATAGAAAAAATGATACAGAAGAAATGGTTGGAAGGGCCAAACTGGCTGCTAAATGAGGAAGAATGGCCACATAAACCAGAGTTTAAGAGTTCAACAAAGACCTTAGAGGAGCAAAGACAAATCAAAGAAACTTTTTTATTTGAAAGAAAAAGAGAGACTGATGAATGGGATGAGCTGCTAGAACGTCAAAGCTATTGGAGAACACTAAGAACCACATCATGGTGTTTGAGATTTATGATGAATTGTATTGCAAAGAAAAGAAAGGAAAGGCTACCAAGGGGACCTTTGACAAAAGAGGAAATTAATAGCGCAAGAGATCATTGGATAGTAAGAGAGCAGAGATATTTCATAGAGCTGACAGAAACACCTGGATGGAAGTTGATAAGAGATGAGAAAACTGGCATTGTCGAGTGCTTGGGAAGAATCCAAGGATATCAATCTATCTGTTTAGAGAAAAGTCCCTTTACAGATAAATTAATTCGACACGTACACAGATACGTTATGCACATGGGGGTAGCAAGCACAATGGGAGCATTGAGAGAGACATGGTGGATCCCAAAGATGAGAAAAATGGGGAAGAAAGAAATTAGAAATTGCAATGTATGCAAAGTATTTGCTGCGAAACCATTTGATGCTCCAGAAACAGCTGCACTCCCAACTTTTCGCACAGTTCAGAGTCTACCCTTCCAATACACAGGGGTGGATTTTATTGGCCCTCTTAAATGCAAAGGAATTGGGGCAAGGAAGATATCAAAGTTTCAGTAATTATTTTCACTTGTGCTGTGATGAGAGGCGTTCATTTAGAGGTGACAAGAACACAAACTGCAGGGGAATTTCAGAGAAAATTAAATGCATTCATCACGAAGAAAATGAGACCAGAGGTAATAGTCTGACAATGCGAGTGCTTTCAAGACTACAGCGGAATAGATTTAAAAAATACGTAAAAGTGAAAAGCTGCAAGAACATTTGGCATCCTTAGACATCACATGGAGATTCAACTTGTCAAAAAGTCCCTGTTGGGGGGCAATGTATGAAAGGCTAATTAGAGACTTGAAAAGGACACTGTACAAGATGCTTGGGAAAACTCATCTGAAGTTTGAGCAGATGGAGGCAGTTGTGATGGACATAGAAAGACATTTGAAAAACAGGCCTCTAACATATGTAGAAAGTGAAAGTGGGGAGGAACAAGTGCTTACACCCAATATAATCATTTGGGGAAAAGATTCACAAACATTTGAAGATATAGAGGTTGACGAAGACAAAGCTACCAGGATGTATAAGCGACTGAAGAATGCAAGAGAGCATGTGTGGTCACGTTGGAGTAAAGAGTATATTACCAGCTTGATGGAAGTGCATCGTATAAACAGAAAGAAAAGCCCACGTTTACCGGAGATTGGAGAAGAGGTATTAATTGTTGGTGATGAAAGAAACAAAGGGCAATGGAAGAAAGCAAGGGTAGAAGAACTTTTGAAGAGATGAGACAGTGTGGTAAGGGGAGTGATTTTGAGATACAAGGGACATCTCATTGAACGACCGATTCAAGCAGTTTGCCCATTGGAGATACGTTGTCAAGTAGAGAAGTCATTGATAGCGAAAACTGCGAAAGGAAGAGCCGATTACAAGCACAGAGAAGTTACAAGAGTGAAGAGAAGAGCAGCACTAGATGCAGAAGAGAAGATAAAACTCTGTTTCAAGGACAATTAAGAAAACTGCATGCCGTAAAGTTAAGTAAAATTTGACTTTAGTAAGGAACTTTATTCAAATTTTAGAGGAGTTTGTGTACTGTACTTTATCATTACTAGTAAGCATTTTAGTTAGAGATCTGGTAAAGAGTGAAAAGTGAGAGAAGGGGCGGGAGAAAGGATCACGTGAGAGGTTTGTGAGAGTTGGCGAGGTCGAGTACGACGAAACAATAGTATTCTTGTTAAGTCATTTCATATAAAATATATATTCGGAAAGATTGGCTTACTTTGAGACATCGTTTTCCGTACAGTGCTATGTAGAGTAAGGAAAGAAGGTTTCATCACCAAGTAAATGTAAAACACCTATTTAGAATGTAGAGTAAGGAAGTGATATTGTTGCAATGTCGTAAAATGCCTCCTTGTTTACACACATCATGTGACATGCGCAGCTGTTTAAGAACTGCTTGGTTGATTCGATTTAAGCTCACTTGAAGATTGGATGCTAGCTATGAGTAGATGTTGGTGTACGAATGTGAAATATGAGATTGAGTTTCTATGCTTAATGATTGCTGTGTTTTGTTTGTATATAGTATAAAAATTGCAAAAAGGCTAACTTGCTTTCTCTGCCCCATGTGCAACAGATATATACTGTTAATATAAACTTATGGGTATTATCGTGGTTTGTACTCTTGCAAAACTACACAAGCTCACGTTTAGCGCAATTGAAGTGTAGTAAGTAGGCAAAAGTGATAATGTGACATATGACGCAATTAATGTTTTTAATTTTCTAGAAAGGCTGTTGTCCACTTTAAATTGCATCCCTGTATTTCTAGCGAACCTTTTAATATAATCACGTGCTGAACAACGCTGTCAAATGCTACAACTAATCAGACCTTTATTCTCAAATGGTGCAGTAGCCAATCAGAGCTGTCAGAACGACCATGCATTTTGCAAAAGTGAACCTAAATCAATGCTTTCAATGGGCTGTCAATCAATGCTGGAAATAGTGAGCATCTATTTGTTACAGCCATGAAAACGACTCAAATATATAGTTTAAAGCAATTAAGACAAATTAGCTGATGGCAGTTGCCTTACCATGATAAGTTTTCTTCCAGATGCGAAGCCCAGTCCTGTTAAGAGGAAGATCAGCAGTACTGTTGCACAGAGAGAAAGTTCCATTTGTCAGATACTTGATAACGTATTTGCAATTTCTAGAGATTGAGCACTTATGGAATGACTTGTGTATGATTGGCGTCCGTTGCATTGAACCTTGAATGTATGTATTACCATCGTTACCTGAAATCTCTTCGTAATATGTTCCAGCAGCATCAGCGTTGCCTTGTGATGCCAATAAGCACATGAAAATGCTTCCAAATGCTCTCATCATTTTATGAGTACTTTATCGACACAAAGAAGATCAACTTGCTTTGAAGTCAATGCAGCTTGAAAAGATATAAAGTAGTCAATTCAGCAGCCTTAAGTACCTGTATTGCTAGAATGATCTGAACGTGAAATTTTGCTGTCCTTTAGTACAATACAATTCAAATCTGGATAGGTACCTGAAGCTTGAGAAGCTGGTTCCAGCTGCCATTTAGCATAGCACGAAAAAGTAAACTATTAAGATTACCTTGCGTGCATACATACTTGTTGCATAAGAAATTATGTGGTATTATTCCAAGGACACATCTTACGTGCTTAGTAGACGGGGGTTGGGAAAAGCAGGAAGCCTTCCAATGCTAGGAAAGTTGTTGGGTTGAGAATTAGAGGTAGTTGGAATAAGTGCTATTATTTCAAAAATAGTAATATGGTAGACCGGAGTAATTTGAATCACCGGAATGTATTCGTCACTGTTGCTTTTATTGGTTTCTAACAGCTATAGACTTCGAACTTGATTCTTTTCTGTTGATCATAATTGATTCCATCCATAATTTGAACTTTACCTGGAAATATGATGAAATATGATTTCTCTTTGAAAAATGCCGAAAACTGAAGATGAATAAAGTTATTTGCAAAAGGTTATAAGTACTTCTACTTTAAAGCCCAGCAAGTTCAATTTTTGCATTTTCTAAGCTGTCTGGGTGAAATGGGTCGTCCTGGTTAGCTCGATGTATCTAGCATTCTTCGAAGACAATTCCATCTCGAAGGATCTCTTATTTGATATTTTATTTCATTTAGTTCCACTTTTATGAAGTTTTAAGGGAATGAAAAGCTAGAATTCATTTACCAACTCGCTGCAATAGAAGTTTTTAGCGTCAGTTTTCAACATATTTGGCATATTTTGAAATTGAATTCTATTTCATGTAATAAATCTGTTATCAAACGTGCCGATGCTATGATATTGAATGAAAGCAGAGTGGTACTAAGTTTTTATCTATTTTGCTAAACAGTAAAAGTTAATGAGCTGGTTGTACGCATATGGAAAAATTTTCCTTTTCTGTTAAATGACATGATATAAATGACTCCGGTAGCCACTTAAAGATGGCGTCGTTGCAATAGGTTTTGAAGAATCTTCTCTTCTTTAAGATACAAGACGTTCAAATTCAGAAACACTAAAAAGTGACCCATATTCAGGTGTGTATCTAGAACGGGTTGGCCAGGTTCAAAACCCGATCAAAGGTCTAAAAATTGCATTCCAAGTAATTATGAGTATTATCATTTCAAAGTCTCTACATGGAGTTTTGGAAGTATCGTGTTACTCCTCATCAATATTGTCAGACTCTTGTAGCTAAAGTCTTCTATTCTTAACCTAACACAATACACAGTTAGTCAGCAGAATGTCTCTCACTTATGCACAGTGCTGCACCACGTAGCACAGCAAGTGTCTCTGTTGAAGATTTGAACTGCGTAAGAGAAGAAAATTTGAACAGAGTCAGCCATTTATTCGCAGACAACCATTCTGTTGAGCATGGTCAAATTCTTGTCAAACTACAAAACTCCATTGAACTCCTATAAGCTTCACGATGTTTGACCAAAATGCGATCTGAAAGTCATTGATGGAGAGTACTTAGGCCGTTTTGATGGAGCTCTGGTAGAATTTAAATGCAGTTAATAGACAGTCTCAACAATCTTTCTCTGAATTCATTAAAACATGTTTAATTCATAGCATTAGTAGAATATATCAACTTTTATCCATCAAATATCAAGGCATAGAAACGTTTTCAAAGTAGGTGTGTCTGAAGTAGTAAAGAAGATGGTTTCCACAAAATTACAAGCTTGAGCCTGGTCACTTGATTCGCTGAATCTGCCCCTGTAATTATTCCGATCCATCCTACTATGAAACTCTTAATGGTCATGGTTCAGACGTCTATGGAATTGTGCAGAGGTGGAACGGCATCGGGGGAGTAAACCCCCTATATTTTGTGTGCATGCTTTTCTAGGGCTGTAGATTCAGTAATTATCACAAAAACCACCAAGAAAATTCCACAGCAGGGTAATTGAATTGACTTTTATAAAAGAGACGTCTGTTTTATTATTCACAACACAGGTAGCTATTTGATTTCTGGCTAGATACGCTCAATTTACATTAAAAGTACCAGCAATAATATTTCACAACTCGCTAGCAACAAAAATGGCATTCCACTTCTGATTCAGTCCCTCCAGGGTTTGATTTCAAGGGGGCTCAGATGGCGGAGCCCCTTGTTAAAATTGCTGTTCATATTGGGGGGGGGCTCAGACCCCCTAAAAATTCATGCATTGGCCTTGCTTTTCAAAGTGTATTGACCTAGCTTCTAAAGTGTTTTGTATTGCTATGATTAATTATTCACTGCCATATGGTTATTGAAATATGGTAACAATTCATTTCAAATTGTTTATTATCCTTTATTAGTACTAGACTAAAGTATCATTTCTGCGTCCTTCAAAGAATGAGCGTGGTTGCACCTAGGTCACACCTAAAACATGAGCATGGTTGCACATAGTGCCCTCCTTGCTAAAGTTTTAAGAAGTTACCACTGAGTCCCCTAGTTAAAAGTGTAGCTCTACTCCATTGCTTTAGAGATTGTGAAAATGTGAGTTGCGTTCAAAGTAGTTAGAACTAAAGCTATTTACACAACAACTGATAAGTGATGATCCAAATAAAAAACAAGGGATTGTCATGAAATTAAGCATTTTTCAAGCGATTCACCTTCTTCTAGAAAGCTGAAAGAATGCATATTTCACCTGGCAGGTTATTGAATTGTGGCACTGCAATGTAAATAAATGGGCATAGTCATCGTGTATAGGAAAGCTAGTTTATCATTCAGTAGAGAATGAAGATGTAGCGTAGCGGACAGCATTTTAATGGACAATTTAAGTTTTGAATTTCATCGATTTTCATAATTAGTGATCAAAACTATTTTTGTAGGAATATTCTGTACTTTGCCAAAATGAGGAACTAACTTTCAGAAGAAAGGCAGACTCATGGGAAGGAAAATTGACAGCTTCTGGATTTAACCGACCCCAGCGTAAAAAGACATGTGTAACAGTAGTACAGCTTTGATCACAATATTTGTTTATTTTGAAAACCTTTGCCGCATCTTTGGCAGGTCCTTAGCCAGCACAACTGTGTAAGGGGGACATTAGAGGGGCGTGGTACCCAAATGCCAGCTGGATACACTCTTTTTATTTTATAAGAATACCTAATTTTTTTCTGAGCCTCAATATTCTTAAAAATTTTCGGTTTTGAGCTTCAGATTATTCTTAAATTATTCTTAAATTTTTCTTGCTCAACACAAGGTGTAACTTCACCTTAAGATCAAAGAAACATATTTCAACGAATTTTAAAACATAAGATATATATAGCGTCAAAGGGACAAATGTTTTGTTTTGGGAGGAAACTCTTAATTAAATTTGATTCGATTAACAAAATATTTTAGTTTTGATGAAGGTTGAGCCTGGCAATATTCTTAAATTATTCTTAAATTTTAGCAATTTTGAGCCTCAATATTCTTATAGACTTTATTCTTATAAAAAAAAGAGTGTAGTTGTAGCACCCCACAAGCGTACAAAGCTGCAAGAGCATTGATCATGATGCAGGAGATGTAGCATCCTGCATGTCACAGTGCTACTTTAGCCTTCTTCTGCAAAGCGTTGGCCAATCTTTTGCCAAATATTTGAACAAGTTCCACAACAAAACGTGCCTAGACTCATCTCTGAGTATAGATACACCGAGCCTAGAAGAATGGAGGTGACAGTAGTGTGCACAGGTCGATGCAGGAGGAACAGAGAAGCCTCTGTGAATGCAGCTATCAAAATTGACAAAGGAAAGAATAAATATACACCAAGAAGCAGAAAGACTTTGCAAATACAGGGGATGTGATGAAAAACAGATTGAACTGAAGGGTCCAGTAATAGACAGAGTGCAGCAGCCTTGTGAAAGGTGGAATGGGAAAAGTACTCATGAGGAGAGAAAAACGGGGGTCTTGCCCCCTGAAAATATTTCGAGATCATACACTCTAGAATGTCGGAAATGCCTCTTTCAAATAAGAATTAGGTTATGTCCATCATTAATTTCTATGCAGAGAAGGAAAAGTGATCCCCAAACTGTTTCAGTTTGAAGACTTTGTTCGCTAATTCATAAGTTTTAATCTCTTAGAAAAAACAAAATATGGAAAAAGGAATAGCAAGCAAATAATATTCCTTACGAAATTTTGAAACTTCTGGGAGCCTTGCCCCTGGACCCCCTTGGCTACGGGCTTGACGGTTGGAAGTTATTACCTGGCTCTGCACAGTGAGGGAATCATTAGACAAGAAGTATTAGGGCAAATTGCTAGGCACATTGACAGGCTTTCGGCTATGAATCAATCTAGAAAAGGTTTATTAGATGCATGGAAAACATTTCAACAAAGCTTGAATGTTGATGCTAAAGCTAAAAAGTATTAGCAACAACAAATTTAAGGGCAGGAGTGAAACCTTGAACAGTTAGGAAACGAGGATTTAACAGAATATCAATTGTGATGAAATTGCGGTTTCCTGTGAGAAGTTGTTTGTACCTGCGTTGCTTCACCGCATAGAAGTATAATTAGAAATATGTCCAATTTTGATTTTCAGCAAAGCCTTTCGTAAGCAAATATTTAATGACAAATAATTCATGAAAAATGTTTCTACTTGAACTGCTTCACCGCATAACAGCAGAGTACAAGTTAATATGTATAATTAGTATCTTAAGGATTGCAAGGAAACAAAGCTTTCATGAAGAACTAAAAATGCTCGTTTGGTATGAACAGCACCACGGTACAGATGTCCAGTAAAGGATTCAGGTTGTCATGAGCAATGCTCAGATTTTCAAGCATCGCTCAGATTCTCAGGACTGTGGTGAGGGTAATGAAATGGTGTTCTACACAAGAAATTCTTGTCCTATATTCACAATGCAGGCTACTAGTTGGCTTGTGGCTACACACACTCAGTTAACAAAAAAAGTACCAGCAATAGCAGGAACAATAACGAAAGTATATGTAGAGCAAGAGATTCCTGATCCAGTGAGGCGTGTTCGAACCACCAGGAACTCTACCTATTCACACCCTTTCCAAGCTACACTACCTAATCCACGAACTCTATCTCACAAATCATCTTTCATTCCTAGAACTTCTCAACTATAGAGCTCATTGCCACCCACTACTTTCCCTGAATCATACAATTTGTCATCTTTTAAATCTAACATCAACAAACTTGATCTTGTCTCCCTTTCTACTTAAACGTCCCCTCATTTTCTCAATTTTGCCTTTGTCTGGGCTTTGTTGTAGGCCATACGGCCTTTCCCCGGCATTACTTACTAAAGAAACAAAAAGAGCACCAATGGCTAATTCTCTTTAGTTAGCAATTTCGCTGCGCACTTAGCTTTACACCACTCCGTCAATGATTGTACAATGGGGTAACATTTTATGGGAACCACTGCGCAACATTGTGGCATTTCCATGATTCACTGAGGATGAAAAAACGTGGCAATTGAAAAAGATGTAAAAGTGTGTTGCACGAAGTAAAGTTCATGGTGTGTTTCTTTTTCACTATACGCTTCTCAATTAAAATCATCTTGTGGAAACGACTCTGACAGTAAACTGTTGGAATAGATCATCTTATACAAGGTTCACATAATAGATTTTGTTTATAGATTGAAAAAGTCATCGAAAGAAATGAAGAAGTCGGATAGACACTTGCCTACAGAAACTAGCTTTGGAAAACTATTTGCACGCCGTACTTGATGAGGTAAACATGCAAAAAAAATGCTTGAAGCATTTATCTGTGCTTAGATATTGAAAAATAAGTAAACAATCCAACGAAAATGAAATTCTATCGATGTATCGACAAAAGTCTACGAGAAGTAGAACATGTTCTATTTCATCGACAAGCGAGTAATCAATTTTGTTCGCACGCTGCTTCTTTGTTGGCACTTGCGATATTCTTCGCTTTGTCGATGACTGTCCAAATCTATAGACATTAATCTACAGTGTTACTCCAGCATTAGGGGTGGGCATTTGAAATTTGATGCTCTGTTGTAACACATATCTTACAACTTGTATT
This sequence comes from Cassiopea andromeda, assembly GCA_018155075.1. Lineage (NCBI taxonomy): Eukaryota > Metazoa > Cnidaria > Scyphozoa > Rhizostomeae > Cassiopeidae > Cassiopea > Cassiopea andromeda. The sequence goes on from WIPJ01000201.1 coordinate 95,969, forward strand.
TCAAGCCAACGAATATTTTGGCACTTATGCGTTACAGGAAATTTGGCTCGTTCATCGTTCTAAAACCTCGTTCCAAAGCAGACCTCTAATCAAACATCCCTGGCCGCCACAACCACTGGCAAAAAAGAACGTGCAGCAAAGCTCACCTGATTATCTTTTTAAGAGCATGGGTTCGGGGATGTCTTGAATGAATTGAAAACTGAGAATTTAGAAATTTTTAATGCCATTGCTTTACAGAAGCCGGAATTTATGGGCAGCCTTCAAATGACCAAAGTTCATTGTGAAGGATACGGTCAAAATTCCTTACACTAATTCAGTATAATAGCGTGTAATAAAGGATACGACAGAAGCGCCATACAGCGCTATGTAATGAAATAGAAAAGTATTAAAATCTTGCTTGAATTGTGATTTTTAAATCTCCAAATATCCTTGTCTCCGAGTCTGATGAATATCACAGAAACAGCATTTCAAGTCAAATTCATGACAGAGTTTCCATTTAAACAAGTGAACCAAATAAGTCTGTTTTTCACACTCCAACTGCTCTTCATCAACACAATAAACGCGTGTCAGAAGCGCAATCTATACTCTAACGCTGATTCAATTATGAAGGCCAACAATACTCCACGAAGAAAACTTCTGATTGTGGCTGATATACTTTATTTCCATTCTGACACTTCACTATTATACTTCTGTGAGCTCAATCTCTCTCAGTCTTTAATTTCTCCATTTAAATAATCATTAATATAGCTAAATAAGCATTAATACTCAATGTATCGTGAAGATATGAACCAATAGAGTATAAGTAAACAGGAAAGATGTATAAAAATTATTCTAACAAAAAATCTAAGCTTGTTTGAAAAAATACTAAAATATCATATAAATATTCAAACAGCTTAAATATAGCTCATGGCGCTTGGCTGTGTACTGAGAAATAATTTTTGGGGCTAATTAGATTTTTGCAAGAGTGCTCAATCACCCTTGTAAATATTTTTGATTAATACCTACTAATAAGCTCTCTTCAGTACACTCTATCTTTATACAATATTGTGTCATTGTGAGAAGTAGTGTGCTATCAGACAGTTAATCACCACATCCAATACAACATTAGGGAATGCAACTGGTATGATGACAAATTTTGGTTTAGTGGGTTAGAAGAAGTTCATGTGGATATTTTAATGGGATTCAGTAAATTTATATAAACACATGAAAAAGCATGTTTACTTTGGATAGTATGTTATAAACACAGTTTCCTTACTGCAGATCCTTGAATTAATTCTCTATAGGCTTTTTATTTCTTGAACTTTTGTATTTGGCTGTTTCTGAGGGGAGATCTTATTTGAGGGGTATCTTACATATTGTCGTGTAATTAGTCATATTTCAGTTGGAATCATGCTTCCATTCTGCCATCTCTGTGATGCTGCAGACACAATCAATAGGATATTTTTAAAGATTCTATGATTTCTTTGTTAATTACTGGTCATTAGCTAGGGGAAAATTGCATTAAATGCAGGCCATTTCCCAAGCGCTCTCCATGCGACGATGAGAGAGAAAAAAATGTTAGTCTTACAAGTAAAAATACTTATGAATTAATTGCTACATTTATACGCGGGGAAAATTACTTAATAGATGCATAGCTTCCCAACATAAAGCCTCATTTTTGCTGCGTACCTTCTAAAGTAGCTTCCTATGCATCGTATTGTTCCATGCGCATCAGAGAATGTACTTATCTAGTCATTTTGGACATATCTGAACCAATATTTAAAATTTATGGGTTGAAAATTTTGAAAAAGTAGTCCTATTTTCGTATCTTGAAATTTTACAGCATGGTTCAAAACATTGGCATTTGTCAGTAAAATAAAGCAGATAAGGACACTTTGCAGAGCTTAACGATTCAAATGATGTATTGTAAGCGTGATTTTATATTAGTTTGTGGAAACGAGGCTTGCCCCAAACATGTGACTTGCCCACCATTGCTATTTCTATTTCCATGGAAACTGTAAGCCACACCCATTTGATAGTAATATTTTTTGATCAGTGCACAAAACTTAGTGTTTCGTGTAAATTTTGTCTTTGTAAGTTATTTTCTATAGTGATTGCCATGGAAGTCGTCTGAAAGCTCCTCGACTCCAAATACGCAGTAGGAAACAGAATCATTAATGAGATCTTCAAACTCTCAATTTGCAAGCGACCTTCAGGAGACGATTTCCTAGCAGCGTATCCTAAAGTAATAACTATATATCGAAATACTCTGAAATAGCCTAATTGACAGCTTTAAATAAAAAATTGCTACTGCTTCATAGAAAACATTTAATTCTGTGCTATCGTCCTCACAGAATGCAGAGACAGAATAATAAGACTGCATAAAGGAACGTCAAATTTGGGTACGAAAGCTATACGAAAAACAAAATAAAAAGGGAGAATGCCAGCTATAATTCAAGATTTGCGACGTCCAGATCTTGAAATGTTCTTCAGTTACTATGGTCTGCTTCCAGTGACACGAAATGTTGCATAATTGGTCGCAGCTGACGTTAATGAAGTATCAACAAATATGAGAGAGGCTATTGGACCAGATCAGAGACTAGCAGTCACATTAAGATATTTGAGAACCAGTGATGTTCATACTACAATTGGTAGAAGTTATAGGATAAGTAATAGAATTGTTAATAGAATAGTTGAGGGATCGTGCAATGCCATTTTTAATTAATCGAGCCTAGTCCAGATACAAACAGGCAACACGAACTTTCCCCTTATTGGCATGGAATTAACAAATGAGATGAGGAAAAAAGTTTGAAAATAATGCTTCATGGCTTTTTAGTTTTCCAATAACTACCCATGATACACATACACGTATTTGCTATCCAGATATTAAGGATTCCCGTCAATATTGACTTTTCTCATGGCCTAAGCCTACTTCTTCTATCTCACTTTTTCCTGTTCTTTTGGGAAAGAATATGAAAGCCAACATTTTTCCGTTTCTCATTATGACTTTTATAACCCAATGTAGCACAACCTTTTCACTTTCGCAATGCAACTAACATATAAATTCTCTCCACTTTTCGTCACTCCCTCATGTTCTCTCACCTTCTGAGTAGTTTGTTTTCACCCATTAGCTGTTGCTATGCGTGGTTGTCAAATGTTGCCAAAAAGGTCTAAAGTAAATAGAGCCGTCAAGGGAGAGGGGAGAGGGGGCAAGTTGCCCCAAGGCTTTAAGATTAAGGGGCTTCATAACTCTATATACTTCAAGGTGTGAGGGGCGTCATGAGGGAATACGAGCAGCAATTTTACGAAATTGATTCACAGACCCTCAAGATTCTCTTTTCACTTCCCTTGAAGGGCGTATCCCTTTCCTCAGTGCCTCTGAGTTTTTCCATTGCCCTGATTCTGAATCAGTGGCGGAAATTGACTAGTTTATCTGGGGGGGAGGGGAGCAAAACACTTAGGGAACCGACAAAATATTTTGCCTCTACACTAGCACAGCGGTGGCGATAGAAAAAATGCTGAAGCAGCTCTCAAAAACTCATTGTGATGCAGATGGATGCAATGTTTTTGAGATGCATTGCAATAAGCCACTTATCATACAATTTCTATTTGTGGACTGGAAACTTGTTATGCAAAAATTGACAGGTCATATTAATTTAATTACTATCTTTTGAGCATAAGAATGCTTATTTATTTTGCAATTCTTGCAAGCCTGTTATGCAAAAATTGACTCAGATATTTATTCTGATTTCATTACTTCCTTCTAAGTAGGTGTGTCATGGAGTGGTCTCTGCTCCCTCCCCTTCCATCGACCATCTATCAGGCTGGAAAAGTTCTCAACTATGCACTTGCGAAAGGATAGAGGAAAGGTATGCTGCTGTCAATAAAAGAGAGTACTACAACCCTATATTATCTTTTTCCTTCTTTTAATAAATTCACATATACAGCGTAGCAAGCTCTTTGTTATTGGTGAAAGTCTTTGTTGGAAAAGCATAAATTGTTACTTTGTTTACATCTGCGAGGATAAGGTCTTTTCAGGAGACTTGTTATCTAGACGAAGATCTTTTTGAATGCCTAGCCAAAGCAGTCTGCATTATGAAACCAATCAATGATGCAACTAGCAATAATTATTTCACTTTGGAGAGTATAAGAAAATGTACGGGTCACATGCATTTACGTTCGAGGGATCTTTAAGTGACATTTATGGGCCTAGAAATCATTCTACCAAATGTGGGCCAGGGCGACTCCCTTCGATAAACAGCTTAAAGTTTGAAATCATATACATTTATGCAAATTTTAAAATAGCACTTTAGAAATGAAAGTTTTATCTCTGATTATACAAAGGTGGGTTAATCCCTGCTCTATGACAGGCCTACTTACTGGCAAAATGAGTTGTTTTTCTGTAGAGAATGCAACTCTCTCTGTGAAATTCAGCGACTATCGCAGCTATATCCATCATAAAGGACTTCAAGTTTCAAGCTGTCAAACGATCTCCTAAACCAATGCACGAAACTTCTGAAGACACGTCAAGAAAGCAAGAAAAGCTACTACGAAGCACTGTCAGCTGTGACTTCTTGCGGCTTTCTTACCAATGTGTTGGTACCATTTTGATTCTCTATAGTCATTACGCGTCACGTGACTTACCACTAATCTAGTCCCCTTATTTCTATGTTGTGAATGCAATGCCTAACTTACTTACTTAATCCTCTTCGCTCCCAGTGGAGCATAAGGCGCGCACAATTCTTCTCCAAGCGTCTTGGTCTTGGGCGAGCAAGTTGACGTCGTTCCAAGTCTTGTCCGCCCTTTTCATCTCATCCTCGATAGTCCTTCGCCATGTTCCAAGTGGTCTGCCTCTTTTCCTTTTCCTGGTGGCGTCCATTGGAGAGCGATGTGTGTATATATCGACTTGCTCCTCGGAAGGATATGACCCAACCACCTCCAACGCCTTTGCATCACTTCCTCCACAATGCAGTTGATGCCTGTGCGTCTGCTCACCTCTTTGCTGGTGACTCGCTGCTCCCATTGGAGTCTGAGGATTCTACGGAGGCATCTTCCTTCGAAGCCTCTTAGCCGGCTCTCTATCTTCTTGTTTGTTCTGCAGGTTTCCGAGTCGTACAAGAGGACAGAACGAACATTCGATTTATAGATTTTCAGCTTCGTGTTCGTCTGCAAGGTCGATGACTTCCAGATGTTCTTCAGTCTATTGAATGCATGTGACACGAGGCCAAATCTTGGGAAATCTCTTTCTCAATGTTGCTGTCAGCTGAAATATAGCTGCCCAGGTACTGGAAATTCTGCACCTCTTCATGGTCTGCACCACGAACGTTCGTTTTCTTGCTGATTCTGTTATTGGCACACTTCTCTGTCAGTTTTCTCTTGGATGTCCTTCTGGGTGTGTGAAAGCAGGGTGATATCATCTGCGAATTCACAGTCTTCTAGTCGGTCGGTCAAGCCCCACACAAGTCCTCTCGCCTTTCTTCGGTGGCTCTCCTCATCACCCAATCAATGACGACAAGAAAGAGGGTAGGGGCAATCAAACTTACTTGTCTGACTCCTGTTTTCACACGGAACCACTCGCTCTGTTGTCCTTCGTGCCATACACAACACTGTTGATCACTTTTGCAATGCCTAAGCGACTTTTTTTGGTCGGCTGCTTAACCGACCTAATATTTGGCCACTCAAACATTCGGCCGGCCCCGTGTAAACGTAGCCTGAGCTTCTGAGGGCTGTTAGCCTCTATTTGGGAAAGTGTAGATAAGATTTCAATATGGCTACCCTGGTATACACATCTTTCCATGTGTGACGGCATTTGTAGTGGTAATCGTCAGAATGAACAGTATGAGATCAACATGGAAGTCAAAGCGGCTGCATCATTTGCCTCTAGTGTGGCTGCGATCTCTCAGTTGCAGACAGCAAGGAATGAAAAGCATGCATTTGCATTCAAAAGCTAGATGCACGTTGAATGGAGTATTGCAAAGTTCACTACATTCTTCAAGTTACCGAAACAGAACCAGTCCTCTTTGTATAGACCCTGTTATTACTGAAGCACTTTGGAACAAGGAGCCTGTAGTGGCATTGGAATCCACTATTATCACTCATGGAATGCCATTTCCCCACAACATTGAGTACGATTGTTTTCTTATAATATTTCTACTTGTTTTTTGTTGGTTATTTAAGTGCATCCAGGATAATTTACCAAGCAATATAAAGCATCATCCATTAATTTATGCCTAGTGAATTATGCAAGCAGTCAAGCTGTGTGTGTCGTGTCACTCTTCAATACTTTTTGGAAGTGGAATATAAATGTGCACTTGAAGCTTTGATAGATCTATCTATGTGTCAGGGATGTTCATAGACTTTCCTTGGGAGGAAGGGGGGTTGCAATTATTTTACCAACTATGACGGAAAAGTTTCACGAAAAGTGGTATGATCAGTTGAATGCTAAATCTACTGCAGCATGACCAACTTTCATACATTTTCATACAAAATGAGAAGGAGGGCACCACGCCCCCAACACACCTTCCAAATGAATATTACAGATTGTGGCTGTGCATATTATTACTTCTTATTGCAGTTAAAACCAGGTTGCTGTTTGCTATATTCATTTGTTATCTTGTAGTGCCGCTCTACAGGTTGAGAGTATAATCAGGGAACAGAATGCAATCCCAGCAACTGTAGGCATAATAAATGGCGAGTTAGTTGTTGGTAAGTTGATATATTGCTTCCCACAAGCATTGTAGTACAGCACTTTTAGTTGGTCATATTCCAGTTACAATTCTTCTACCAATAGACTACTTCTTTGAGGTGACAAACAGAGGCAACGGGGTATTTGTAAAAATACAAAATTTGTCAGTACTTTGTGACTGCTTTTTCTTTCATATCTACAAATCAATCATAGTATCTCAACTGTCAACATTCACATGTGTAGGGTGGGGTCCTGCTAAGGAGTTGTAGCTCAGAATGGGGTCTTATTTCAGGGGCTCTTTCAAACAAAGGCCAATTTGAGGATCTGTGATATTATTTTACAGGTTAGTTTGATAGAATGAATGTACCCCAATGTCATCAGATCAGTATAATTGTCTGTCAACCAATATTATTGTCTATCTTGTGTGTCATTTAAGAAATTCTCCCTTGTTATGTTTTTCATTCTATTTATGCGTGTTTGAAAATAGATGTTTTCATAAATGAGGAAAAATTTAGTAGTTATTGGTTCAATCTATTCTAGTACTTTCTTGAGTTTGTTTTGTAGGTCTCACAAAGAATCAGATAGAATTACTTGGAAAAACTGATAGTAATGTCCCAAAATTGAAGGTTTCAAGAAGAGATTTAGCTTTTGCATTGAGCAAAGTAAATATAATCATCATACATTTTTCAATTTCATTAGTGTTTGCTTATGTTGAATACAACTGCAAGGTAGATTGTTGAATTTGAAACATTATATATCATTGTGCATCAGAAGTAGTGATTTTTCAATACTTTGATGTTTACTGATTACTGACCAGTTGTAGCCTCATCTGCCAGATGCAAACAACATATCAGTAGAAAGGTTTGTATTTTTAGGTGGAATATAGCATGAGAACTTTTGAAAAAGAACTGTGATACTTGCATAGCACAGAGAACACCTTACCATTAGGATATTCCTATTTGAGATTTTGCTCAGTGCAATTTTCTGCTAATTTTTCTTGATTGTGTTTTGCATTCTGTGAGTTTGACAGTGTAGTGCCTTAAAGGTTTATGGTTGAACAAGAAGCAATCAATATGAAAAACTTGTTTTGATTAATGATAAAAAGTAGTATTTATGTCTTACAATTTGATTTGTTTCTGTTCAATCATTGTTGGAAAATAATGTCTAATGTGGAAAAGTGATAGCTCTCTCCTCAACAGGGCATTTCTGGTGGTACTACTGTATCTGGAACAATGGTAGCAGCATATATGGCAGGAATTTCTGTTTTTGTCACTGGGGGAGTTGGTGGTGTGCATTATGGTGCATCTGAATGTATATGGTTTATTATGATCATTGCCACTTTCATCCTCAGTCATGAGTCATGAGTTAGCATTAGTGTTATATTACCTTCTTTTGCATCCTGAGGGAACATTCTATGCTCTACTAATGCTGCTGCTAGATGCCAGTTTTTCTCACCAAGTGGGCATGGGCATCTTCTAGCTGTCAAACTTCAAGAGCAATTTTTGTTGTTGACTTTTGAGAATACCAGCTGGATGGCTGCCTCTAGAGGAACTCTATAAGATAGAGAGTTGCATTCTTACTTGCTTGATCTACTTCCCCTCTCTTGTCATGCCACATCATCAACTTCAACTGCAGTAAACACTAGGGAAAGGATAAGTGGGACAGTTTCCACCCATATTAGCTACTCAATGTGCAAATACACTGCTTGTGTCAGGAAATTTCATTGTCTTAGTACTTTTCTTTAACATGCCCATTGCTTATCCCTCCTTCTTTGCTTTTGTGACTTAATGTTTTCTTTGCTTGGTCAGTAAAATTGGATTCCAATATGAATAGATCCTTTTCTTTGAGAATATCATAAGATTTTACCAGCCCAATTCTTGGAGCCACAATGCCCCTGCCCTTTACATAAACTACCTGTATGTCAAGTATGTAATATTTTGCCTCATAGCTTTTGATGTGAGTGCTGATCTGACTGAACTTGGCAAAACTCCTGTCACTGTCATCTGTGCTGGCATCAAATCAATATTAGACATTGGACTCACTCTAGAATACCTGGTAAGTCTTGCCAGTAGGAAAGTATAATACTAATCTTAAGCTTTGCACTTTGATAGCTCCAGAATCTGTGAAAAGCCTCACCTCTATTGTCAGATTGCAAATAGTTTGAAGTGAACTGATCCATAACATGCTAGATCAATAATAGAATGGAGTATATTTGCCTTCACTGCATTTGGGCCTCATCTCTATTGTAACCTTGCTTGATGCTGCTCCCTTTCATGCAGAAACTAAGCAAAAGAAGGCATTGAAGCACATGATACAGAGATAAATGTGATTCAGGTGTTGCTAACTTGACACAGTTAGGTGTTTTCCTTGTATACTTATAGATAGATTAGCTCTCATAAATAGGAATGGAGTTGACAATAAAAGGCATGCTTGGGCCAAGGGCTGGGGGCTCTGCCCCCTCTTTTTTTGCTAGTGTACTTTGTCATACAATAGCCTATCATCTGCAATAGAATACATTTTGATATTCAAGAAGGGGTTTTCTTGCAACCTAAAGGCCTGATTGTAGAAGTTTTTTAGGAGCTCCACCCCTGACTGCACTTCCTCTCTCCATTAGGAGCTTGCTAGTTGTCCTCAGTCCCTCACTCAAAGATATGCTCTGACATCCCTGAATTCCATTTGGAGATCAAGGGCCATGGTTTTTCATTCATTCATTTAGTAATGCTGGCTTTGATTGGTTGAACAGTTAGAGGATTAATCAGCTGATTGATGGATTAATTGATTGATTAATTGATTAATTGATTGTTTGATTGATTGATTGATTGTGTTAATTTTCATTGTGTGAATGATTCTATGATTTCTGTGTTGATTAGGTGCTTAAACATTCCTTACATCACTGCCTCGATTGCTAAATTGTTGTAGTTTGATCTTTCAGCATAGCCATTGTTATCAACATGAGAACTATCACATTTTGATACAACAGTTTTCCTTTTGTAGGAAACTCAAGGTGTAGCTGTAGTGACATATGGAAGTAACAGAGATTTTCCAGCATTCTTCTCTTCCAAAAGTGGATATCAGGTAGAAATATCTTTTTGCATTTGTGCCTTCATTCATATTGATGAAGTAGTCAAAGCCCTTCATTACCTTCTATTTTGTGACTTGCCCAGCATTTCGTAGTGAAACTTTGAAACGTCATTGTACAGAGAAACTCTCAAAGTGGCCATTTGGATACGCATTTGGATATTTGATAGGCAATGAAAAAGTCAGTTTTATGCATATTGTTAGATAGGAAGAATGACTGAACAATACTTTATGATGGCACCTTTTATGGTATGCAGATCATTTTGTGAGCTTCATTAGATACCTTCCTGAAAAAAAGCAGGTATCGTCCTTGTATTGTCTCAAAAAGTTAGTTTATTTAGTTAATTTCTGCCTATAGTCATTGCTTTTTCTAATTCTTTTGTACATTTATACTTTGTAACATGTTTTAGTGTTTTAAATGGAGGCCCCCTTGTGAATCAACCCCAGCTGAAGGGCCACTCTCCGTTATTGAAATAAAAATGAATGAAATTAGAACGTATTGTTTTTCACTAGCATCCTTCTTTTCACATTAAACAGGCGCCTTACAATTTAGAAACTCCATTGGACGTGGCAGCATTCATTGGTAAGCTCTGGCTTGAAATGAAGCATCCTAAATCCGTTTGCTCAAATTTAGATTTGTGGGATTTCTAGCAATCCCCAAAGAATTGCTTAAGTACATAGTAAGGTATTGTTTTGGGCTACATACTAAAAATGCTATTGCAGGGTCTATCGTAGAGATAGAGGTTGAAACTTTTATGTAGTTAAAAAGACCTGGGATGCGAATTGGTTAAACATGACTTTGTAGAGCTTTCGCGTTCAGAGATTATGCGCGACCGATTAACAACACAAGCAAGCAGAGTGGGGCGAGCGGTTAGAAATTAGATAACACGATATAATAACGTTCACTATTACCACTGGAAATATATGTCATTGGTTGAGTGGTCAATCACTATAAGATAGACTCTTGGGCTAGTTTTTGATCGAGTAGGAGGTGCATACCAATAATCAAATGAGTTTATAAAGAAATTTACCCCAGTCTCGTTATCTTACTTTCTTGATGCTAGGTGATCCTGTTTCATATATAACATATTGATCTGATTTGCGATAACAGTACTGAAGATGACCGAAGCTTGGGCTGAAGCGTTTACTTAATTAATGTGTTGGAATTAATTGGGTTTTTTCTCGATATGGGAGTGTAAAATAAATGAAATTGTCATCATTAGGGAAAATCGAGATAAAAATGTTGAGTTTATTTATCGTCACCCAAATTTTCAAGTTCGTTCACACTGTACCAGTAGAAATTAGTCTGCTTTGATTACTGTGCCAGTGCAAGTTTGGATACACTAAAATTCCACGCATAAAAACCCTCATTTATTAAGAACCTGAAATTGTATATTATAATTTCAAAAGAAACTGGAACCTTTTTTTTCAGCCTGATATTTTAGCTAGGCTCTTATCAATGGTTCACTCTTTACCCACTGGGAAATAAATTAGCCTGCTTACGATTATGATACATAATTATGATAGGCAGGTTCTTACCTATGATTTTAACCATAAGGCTTTTGGTCGTGGACTATACTACTCTCAAGTGCCTAATAAACATTCCCCGCTTATTGATTTGTCAAATATTTCTGACCCCCCAGACCTTATTAGGATCCTCACCTTATTTCCTTACTTTTCTAGTACTTTTCACGTCTAATTTTCATGGCAAGATAGCAGTTTCTCTATGTTTTAGTTTTAGAATTTATGACAACTTGTTTTTGTTCTTTCCGTCGCTTTTTAATCAATGTAAGCTGTTTGTCATATTCCGACACCCCCGTTTATTTTGACATGTTTATTAAATTTTGGAATTTTTCCGATCCCACTGTTTATTAGAGGCCCCCCAGTTTAGTTGGCATTTTAGAGTACCATGCTGTCATATTGCTTCACTGTCACCTATAATTTTTCCTTAAAATTTGTCTTAGGCCCTGTGTTGAGAGGCAACACCCTCATTACTGGATCTTATTCATCGCATAACTGCATGGACATGCTCGTTTCAGAATTATAGGTTCTTATGTGCGTGTTTATACTATAGGGCCATTCCATACGTTCCGGACGGGTTACAGAGACTTTTTTTGCGTGCTACGTGGAAGTTAAGCACTATCTTGAATAATTGGTATTTGCTGGTTGTTGGTTAGTAGTAAACAAAGGATATTGTAATACACGTTCTTTTATGAGGAAAAAGTTTATAAGAAAATGAGGCTCAAATGGTCAAAGTCTTAGAAAAATTGTAAGAAAATCACGAGGCTCAATTTCAAAAATTTAGCGTTTTTATTGGCCAAAAATTGATGTTTCGTCACAGTTGCATTCAAAATATTAAAGATGGAATTCAAATTCAAGTATACAATAATAATAACGAAAGTGTGAACCATTTCAACCATTTATTTCAGTAAAAGTTAAGAAACATTTCAGAAAATCTCAGGCTCAATTTCGGGAAAATTTTAGAAAATTGACAGGCAAGATAACTTTTTTCTTATAAAAGGAAACGTGTATACGAAAAAGATTTTGATCAAAGGATGTGTGTGGTTATTCAAAATAAATTTGTTCCGGACAGGACACTCTATGGAATGGTCCTATAGCAGGTTCAGAAGTGTATAGGATAAATTTCACCATTTTAGCTTAATTTTTTAATCCAATGCGCAAAGTCACAATAGGTATGGTTCCTTATTCCATTGTGGATATCTCTCTAGCAATGTTAGGCGAGATGTTCATCATTCCCTTGTTTGCTTCTTTCAATATAGCCAATTTTACCAAGTTTATTGTTGTGATGTTATTCGCCCATTATGTTAGATAGAAACTTGGCGCTGGGACTAAACAGTGGATCAGTTATCGGAGTCCCAATTCCAGAAGAAAGCAGCATAGTTGGTCAAGAAATTGAAGATGCAATTCAGATGGCTTTGGAAGAGTCAAGGTTAGTTTATTGGGCACTAGGCCAAGGACATCTGTTTATATTTCCAGGGCCACAGATATTTTTACTTAACTTGAACGATTTACCACATTTATGATCATAGATCAAAGCTCTGTTGCATGTATTAACTTTGCTCTACTGTCGTAATTCCTTGTAATTTCTTGTTTGAAATGAAAAAATACTTGTCTTAATACATTCTCATGAAGAGTTCCTTGCTTGGCCTCCTTTGCTTTTTCCTTTTTTCTTTCACCATAAGCGGCTTGATTTTGCACTGCAAAAAGTAATGCATTACTTTCTGTAGTGCAACATCAAGCCGCTTATATGCCTAACTATATATGTTTTGCTTTACGCTTCCATAGTATTAATGACTTTTCTGTAGGTCAAAGAAGATCATTGGAAAGGATGTCACTCCTTTCATTTTAGAACGAGTCAATCAATTGACGAAAGGAAAATCGTTGGAAGCTAGTATCTTTTTCATATCGATTTCATTATGTATTTTGTGAAATGCCTGAACAATGAAGATAAGTGAGGTATGTCTTTGCTAGATAGAAAGTTGTGATGATGTACGAAGTAGGTGAGCTCATGCTGCTTGACCTTTAAGATATGTTTCACTGTGTTATCTCCCTATCTAAAATTTTCAAGGTTAGAAAATCTAAAACTGAGTAGCTCATTGATAGCATTTGATTGTAGGCACGTGTGTCTGCCTAATTTGCTGTTTAGTATATGCAGAGAGCTGATCAGGGCAGGTATCTTAGCAGATTTAACCAACAATAGAACTTTTTTGAAGGATAACAGTATATAGCTTGTTTTTTATACTTATCCTTGTACTTCAGGGTAAAACTTGTGACGTTTTCTGTCGAAAGGACTCTTGCATGGAGGCATTTGCAAGCCGTTGAAAAGCTTTCCATAAGAAACCAGCAGTAGAGAAGAGTTGGGAATTGAATGAGTGCTTTGTTGTTTTCCTCTTTCTAGGCAATAATTTGTACGAGTTCCTTTGCAAGATAACTCTTTCTTGGGTGAAAGATTTTACAAATTGGTCCTCTATCGTTTCTGGATTTGCCTATGTGCATACTGAGGAATAGATTGAATATATTTCCTTCTGCGTACACTTGCCTTCTTTTTCAATGATACTTGCCGTGAGTATCATTTTTTGGCTGATATAATATAGGGCTGAGTAGTTGTCAAGTTCATTGTGAAAACAAATAGCTAAACTTTGATTTCTTTACCTATTGTCCTGAATCAATGAATTGTTTTGTTGTAAACTTAGGTGTCGCTGTTTAATTCCAAATAATTGCTTGCTGTATATTGCTCTAAAACTTTGGTTGATGCTACCTCCCAATGTTAGAGAGTCCACATCATTAATAGAATTAAAAAAGAATGAAGATCCTGTGCAATCAAATGTGATTGCAGATTGTGCAAAAAGTTTATATCTTTTGTTTGATTCTATTTAACTTTTTTTTTAGCTTTGTACCGTTTAGTTTATTTTATTTACTTCATCTACTTATCTTTTCTTCATACTGATAGTTAGCTTTAATAAGCTTTATATAGCTATATCTACTATCATCGTAAGCCAACTGAAAATAGATAATTTATTATTATTAATGGTTGGATTCGAAACAAATATTGAATTGAATAGTAAGCGCAAAGCTATGAAATACGATCCCCTTCTACAAGACTTACGCTCAAAGCATCGCACAATAAATTTCAGAAATGTATTTATGAGCGCCCTTGGGATATACGAAGCGTCATCCGACACAATATTGACCATGTTGAAAGACTTTAGTATTGACAATAGTGTCCAAAAGTCCATACTCAAGAAAATTATGAAGAGTACGGTGAGGTCAACATACTACATATTTTGCCATAGAAACATGACGTGTACGGACCCAGCCTTGTTACACTTTTAAGAGCTAAATTACATATTTATAAATACATATATATTCTTTTTCTAATTATTTCATTTTTTGTAGATCAATTGATCATCTCTTTATATACTTGTAGGATCTGTCTAAGTAGTTTTAGCAGACAAGCCAATTATACATTGCCTGTACTCTAGTAAGATGCATGATTGTATTATTTAGTGATTGATGAATGAAATGAAGTCTACGTAGGTATATTTAATGGTTTATATTGCATTAGCGATATAGATTTAAAAGAACTAAGAGATCCTTTACTTCTTCAAGATATTTCACTTATTAAAAACAATGCTATAGTTGGTGCTCAGATTGCTGCTGAGTTGTCAAAGATTCAGAAAGATGACACTCAGCCAATTCGTACCGAATATCAAAGTGCTAATGTGAGTTTTGAATGATTATAGTCCAAGTCATTCCATTTATTTAAGTTTAGGGTTTGTGCTACCCTTAAACTCCGTAAAAACTCCTTTGCTTAAAACTCTTTAGTGTCTTGCATTGTAAAGAATACTGTCTAAAAACTCCTAATCTATTCTTAGGGGAAAGGATTATCAAAGGCAGAGTTATTTAGGAAATGATTTGCTTGTTAGCAAAGAACCATACAAAAAGTACTCCCTAAAAATTGCTTTCTGGTCCTTAAGAGCCCCTTAAAAAGTCCTTGAATTTAATGCAATCATCACAGCAGGAACCCTCAAGTTGTAGTGTGTCTGCATTCTTTGTGCCTTTGTTTGAATACGAAACTACTGATTATAACTGTTGAATAGCAATCAATGTAAACACGAGACAATGGCAGATCCTCGTGAATCATGAGAATCAGCGCATCCTATGTACTTTGCCAATGAAAATCGCTATATAGTTATCGGTTTTTACCATTTTCATGATAGGAGACCTACACTTTCGTGTTATTTTGCTATCAAATTATTTATGAGAAATGTTTGCCAGCATAGAATGAAAGTAGTATTACTCACAATCATCTTTTTGCTAGACGTCACACCATTTCTCCAAACATTCAAATCAAGTCTTCTCAAGAAGAAGCTCCGAGAAAATCTACACTGGACGACCTGTAAGTTTAATTTTTGATGAATAAGACCAGCTTGGACGTAGATTCCTACATTTCCCCCTTGATTTTCGCATTCATGCCTGCTTTCCAAGATTTGAGACCTTTACTTACTTTTTGTGGAATGAAAAGGCACGTGGTTCTCAGCTAAGTGTTTGTGACAATTGCTTTGAACGTAGCTATAATTTTTTAGGTTCTTGTTGGTGCCTGCAACTTTGATCTGTTAGCTGTGACGGAGTCTCATGATGTTTTAGTAAGTAGAGCATTCATTGGTTTAATTATGTTTGGGTTAAAGGCGCACTAGACATTCTTAAATTGTCATCCATTTTATCATCATCTTCACAAGTCTACAAACCGTAATATAGGTAGGAGTTAGTTCCTTCTGAACACTGTTTGAAGAATATGACAAATGATGGAACAAGCCCTTTGGACAAGTCCTCGCCCTGAATGAAAGTTAACAATAATAGATGAATCCTAAGCTGCAGCTCTTCCATTTGTTTTGCGTGCTTTAAAACTTTTTTTAATAATTTACAATCTTAAGGCCGTGTGCGCACAGGGCTATATTCAACATAGAAGAAATAGCCCCCTGCAGGGTGCCCTTTCCTGATGGAAAAGCTGGAAAATGAGACTTTTTTCAGAATTTGGCTCAAAAAGCTGGAAAGCCATAGTCTTTTCACCTGCTTTGTTGAAAAGCTGGAATTTTGCATTTAGGCCTTATAATAATTAACAGCATTATTAGATGAAGAATCATCTTATTAAGAAACAGGATTAAAGAAGAAAAGATTGTTCAATATCTTGTAGGACAGGCCTTTTTTCACCATGTCGACCCATAGTTGAAAGTTTTCCCTATGTTTTGCCAGGTGTGGTTGGTAGATCCCTGTACTCTGGGGATGGTTTACCTGAAGACATTGAATTTATATAGAAAAGTCTAATTTATTGGAAATTTAAAGGTTACTCAATACTTTGTGACAAGTCAGATATCCATCAAAATTCATGGTATGGCTGGAAAACAACGTGCTTTTCTGCCGAACAGGCTTGAAAAAGGTCACTTTTTTCTGAAACTTTGGCTGGAATTTCAACTTCAACTCAGTGGACACCCTGCGCTAATATATGATATCAAACAATGTTATATTCAAGAATGCTATTGATTCATCAAGAGATATCAATTTTTTCATGTTAATATGCTTGAAAGTACTAAGAGCATTATTAACTTAATTGTGGTGTTCTTGATGCTGCTGTAAATTTAAGAATCTTCAATATTGCTATAATAGTTTATATGCCACAAGGATTCAGTGGAAATTGGTTAGGTTTACCAATACCCTTCCAATTTTAGACATAGACGTTCTTGTTCTTTTTCTTCTTGTCTCCATTTTCCTGATATCGCATTTATCTTCTTTGATTAACTTTTGTGAAGTATATAACTTTTATATATACTGTTATTTACTGCTTCAAATGCATTGAAAAAGTAATTCGTGGTTTTCTTGCCAGAGAGTAAGAGCGTTGTAGAAGATCAGTTTCCCCTTACTGGTCCGCGTTTTTGCATAGATAGCTCTCATGCAACTGTACAGGTTTTGTATATGTATATATTTATCCCGTTTTCTAAGGCTGAAGCAACAAACAAAGGTAAATTGTATCAAACATATGGAGGAGTGGCAAGAAATATTGCTGGTAAACTATGTTAATTTTTCCACCAATATTACTTCGGTCTTGTAAAGTCATTGTATTTCCCAACTTGTCTGTGTTGTTGGATAATTGAATAGATTTGGATTTTTCTTTCATTTAAAGCGTAATTTTCTGCTCGTAGTGCGATTGATTTAGATTTTAATGTTAATGCTTTCAAAATAAATGTATAGCGAAGGGAGAACCGACAGTTGTTTTTTGGGCTGGTCACCATAGATAGAATAGAAAGCTTATGGCCGATATCTTGTAGTTTATGCGTTAGCAACATAATAGGATAGCTGATGGACGTTTGGAGGAGATTCAGTGTTTATTGGTCCGAGTTTAATAGCATCTCAAATCTGAATTCATTTTAGGATATAATGCCACTTAATCTTGATTGTAGTCATAGCTAGGTGGCCATCGTTAAAGTACTCGTCGCTACGTGATGCGAAAAATCTAACAGTATTTTTTTGGTTTTCGTTTTGACTATGATTTTCGCTTGCTTTTCAGAGTGTCTGTCAAGACTAGACCATGATCCGCTGTTGATATCAGCAGTTGGAGTTGATCCCCAAGGTGAAATGGTCATGGACCGTCTACGTGAATTAGAAATGGCATGTCACACTTAAGTTGTCTTGTTTATACTTTTATATTATTAAATCCCTCTATAATATTTCTTTATCACTACAGTTAAAGTTCTTTAGATGCATAAATTTAATGTATTATGAATTGTGCATGTTATTCTGAACTGGATGTAATTTATGATGTTCGATCGAAGTATATCGTCTTATATCAATTAAGGAACAAATTTCATCTCATCCATTTTTATTGACATAAGCTACAAGGTGCTGCTCTCTTACTTCGAGAGGGTATGACAATAATTTCTTAAATGCCATATTTCTTAGGACTGTGTTTACTATTTTTTCACTGAGCATGTAATCAAGTTCATTGTATATGTAGGACAGCAGAGGGATCTTGGTTACGTCTGAAGCTCCAACCGCCAGTTATTCCGCAATTATGAACAGCAGTGGGGAATTACTACTGGGCGTTGGCGACATGGATATTCACGATCATATCACACCAGACTATGTATGCCACTTTGAGTATTCACGTGCTTTCTCCTCACTTATACAATTCAATTTGTATACTGATTTACCCCCCTTTTCTACCTCTATGCTTAACTACGGGTGAATTTGTTCGTCTTGACCTTCTTCCTACAGACTTAAATATGCTTTACATCCTTCAACTTCTTTAGGTTTTGAAACTAATATGCAAGGCAATAGTAACTGAAAAGCTGCTAAATATAGTTCATTGATTAATGACCTCTCTCCTTTATGCAGTAATGTCATCTTTTTCAATACTACTTTAAGGCTTTGTAATTTCCCTACAATTATCTTTTATTCCTGTTCAATGAGTTACGTTTTCACAGAAATTTTCAAAGCAGAATTTTGAGAAGGCTATGGACACCTGTATCTAATTTCTAAATCTCCTATCATGAAAATAAGCCTTGGACCAATCCAGAACTTTGGACTTTCTAGCTTTCCCATTTTTGAACTAATATGATCAGTTTGGTTTGATACTTCATGTTTTATATGCCGTTAAGTTTTTTATATCGCCTTTATAAGTAAGCCAATTATTCACTGCTATGTATTTTGAGAGGTGTATTATTGCAATTAGTTTTTTACATTCAATGAACATTTAAAGAACAAACTTTGGCAAATTTATACAAGTAAATTGTATCAGTTTAAAAACAGCTATTTTTCAAGCAAGGCCTAACCATTATCTTTTACTTTTGATGGAGAAATAAATCTCAATGATTCTTTTTTTCTCTCTTTGGTTTTTCTAGTATTTACTTGATATTTCTCTTGCTTTATTGAATATATATATATATATATATATATATATATATATATATATATATATATATATATATATATAT
>WIPJ01000201.1:115321-132784 GCA_018155075.1 Cassiopea andromeda
ATATATATATATATATATATATATTTATATATATATATATATATATTTATATATATATATATATATATTTATATATATATATTTATATTTATTTATTTATTTATTTATGTATTGTATACTGTAATATTTGTTTGTTGATTAGATCAGAGATTTTGAAGATGACATAAAACATGCTCCAATTGTTATCGTGGATGGTAATCTCACAACGGAAGCAATAGAAAGCGTTCTAGTGATGTGTAAGAAACATCAGATACCAGGTTTGGTTTTAAGATGTATTACAGCTCCCCTTCGCACATCTGTTCTATCTCTCAAAACTTCCTATCTCCTGCATAGTAACATTTGATATCCTCCCTCTGTTTCTTATAGCTCCTTATTTTCCATAACTTCCAGTGATTTGTGCTCTCTTTTTTCTGCTCAGTAGTTTTCCCTCAAATGCGTCGCTTTATATTTTTCTTTTAGTCTGGTATGAGCCTGCAGATATCTCTAAAGCCCGCAAACCGTTCACAACGGAGGACTACGATTCTATAACGTATATATCACCAAATAAGCGGGAATTGCAGGGAATTCACGCAACGATCATGAAAAGGCAGGAAGGAATGCTGAATTTTAACACTGATGGCATCGTTGACTTCAAAGGTCCTACAGAAGATCAGGTGATAATGCTGTGTATCAAAATGGGCCGAAGCGTTCTCTCTAAAATCGACTGCATCGTTGCAACACTGGGTGAATATGGCGTGCTTGTATTACGGAATGAACACTGTGACGAGTTGTTTCCACTGCGGGAGCAAATGTCAGGCCGAAGGGTGTCCGCTGGACTTGTTTCTGCCACTCATTATCCGTCAGCAAACGAAGATATTTTACCGAAAGAACGCATCATATCAGTTTCAGGAGCTGGAGATTGGTGGGTTACTTTCAATTTTATTATTCTTTCTCATTTATAGTTCTGATTACTCATTAGATCCTGTCAGCTGCATTGTAGCAGGCAGTTTTAGCAATTACTCTCAAGTGCCAAATAAACGGGGATGGGGCTGGTAAACAGGAGGTTGGAAAAAATTCTATAATTTAGTAAACGAGGAGTCAGAATAAGCGAACTGGGGTCAGAATTTGAGAAATGACTGTAAATGATTATAAAACGATGGAAAGAACAAAAGCGGATTGTCATAAAGCATAGAGCTAAAATATATACAGAAGAACTCTATTTTGCTTTGAATAATGGGTGTGAAAAGTACTAACAAAGAAATGGAATGAAATCAGTGGTTCATAAAAAAGTCACTTTCCTTAAAGTTAATAAACGGGGGAGGTCCTAGTAAGATCGGGGGGATTGGAAACAAGTCAAAAAATTAAGAAGTTGGTTGGGCGTTTATTTGGCATCTGGGAGAACACTTTTTTTATTAGAAATATTAGCCATAAAGAAGTCAAAATTAAGAAATATCTCAGAAGCATTGTCAGGCTGAGTTGCAAATGTTAACTTGAAAATACTTCGGTTACAGGAAAATTTTTCATCAAGCAAGAAACTAAGTAGAAACAACATCCATTACATGCTTCACAAAATCTAAAACATTGTATCTCTGGTATCGCAAGTGCCTTGTCTGGACTGTTATTGTTAGTGGAAAATTTAAAATTTTAGAAGCAGTTGAACATCTGGGACTGGATTTCACGAAATGTTAAGAATTAGCCAAGTTGAAGGCAGAAAGTTTCTTTAGTTGAAAAAAGGATGTAATCTTAAGCAACGAATAGTAGGGGGCCTCGATAACAGATTTTTGAAAATTTCACCACCCGTTTCCATTTATTCCAACACCCCAAACTAAGCAATTTTGAAAGAAATCCGACCCCCCATTTTACTAACCTAAAGATTTCAGAGTTTTAAAAGGATAAGTAAGTAAAATACATTGGCTTTGTGAAAGCAAATCAATATTAACAACTAGGGAATGAAAGCAAATTATATACCTTCTACTTATGGAATGTTAACAACTAATTGCAATAATTGGGAAGTGTTTGGGCCCTCATACTGTCTATTGAACATTGATCCATCCACCCCACCCCCCCCCCAACTATTAGCAATCCCCAATCTATGCTTTTTTAACAAAAATATTAACAACCACCTCCTTATTGTACTCTCACACTCTTCGGTGCCACAGAATATTAGGTGTAGTAAACAGGAGCGGTGCTAGCCACCACAGAGTTGGTGACTTCTGTTCACTAAACCCTTTCAAGCTATGGCCTTTGGTGGCTCTCCAGCTGTTTGTAAATGAAGCAGGTATCAGGGACAGGAGGGTATTTTTGGTCGTTAGGAAGTGCTCATTAAGTTGACAGGTATCGGGGTGGAAGCAAACGTGCAGGGGTATGAATTTTTTTAATATTATTTGTAGGGGTTGGGAAGCGTTTTTGAAAAATTCTTCGGGGTATAAAATCAAAGAAAGGTTTTGAGAACTCTATCATGAATTGCATAAACATAGTTCTTACTAAGTTTACAGTTCTAATGATTCTTCTAAATCAAAAGAGTCTGAAAGTTATGATGAAGGTTCCTCCATTACGGTGGTTGCTTCCTGGCTGTAGAAGATGAAACCTTTACTTAGTAGGTTGTTTTTGCAGAGGAATAACATTTGACAAGTGGGGTATGAAAAGTTCGCCCATTTTTGGGGGGTTATGAACTCTTTTTTTATATTTTTATGGGTGAAATTTTTGCACTTTTAATGATTTTTTACCACCCCAATACCTGCCAAACTTAATGACAGATCCCTTAGTTAGCAAAAAGTCCATGAACCAAGCTAACGGTGTTGCTTTTTTACGTACTACTGAAGTTGATTTCTCAGCACTCCCTCTATAATAGCATTAACAGCCTTCTCTTTTGAATCTATAGTATCCATTGTGTTTCATTGTTTGCATTTTCAGCCTAGCTGGTGTGATGATCGCCAGCATGTTGCGTGGTTATGATCCACACGCATGCGTCAAGGCCGGCTTAAAAGCAGCGTATTT
Organism: Cassiopea andromeda; assembly: GCA_018155075.1. NCBI lineage: Eukaryota > Metazoa > Cnidaria > Scyphozoa > Rhizostomeae > Cassiopeidae > Cassiopea > Cassiopea andromeda. The sequence goes on from WIPJ01000201.1 coordinate 118,298, forward strand.
GTCTTTGCAATCACACGAGGCTGTTGCGGAGCAGATAGTTGCTGAGAACTTCACAAAGGAGAGTATAGAAGAGTGGATGACTTGGTCCTATCGAGATCTTGCAGTCTGATGGCATTTTCCTTTTTGTGTTCATCCACTAGTAATGCAAAAATTTAGTAGGACAATTTATCAAAATAGGTGAGATCGAATGTGCAGCTGCGAAGACGTACTTGCAGTAGAAAATAAAGATGCATTTTTGTGCAATTTCAGTAGTACGTGAAAGGAGCAAAATTTAGAAAACATGTTTGTAAGACAGTACCATTGAAAATGTAACAGGTATGACTATCCTACATTATCCTTTACATATGATATTACATATACTAAACGGTATACTATAAATGTATCGGACCCTCCTTAGGGACAAATGACATTATTACCAAGTGTTGTAGATGACACTGCTGATGAAACAAAATTGAATTTAAGCGCATTTTGGCATACCCCTTTGTAGATTAGCTACATACATGCATTTAGGATACACTTAGAAAAACTCCTAGGATGATCTATTCTTCTTCCAAAAAGAATGAATTCTTTGATGAAAGAGAGTCTTGATCTCTTGAGAGTTTCTTTATTTGTTACTTTGTACTTCAGTACATTGCAAAAGCACTGTCATGATACAGTCAAATTGTGGCCATTTGCTCCTGTACCTGCCGATCCAACTAAGTGATAAATGGTGTGTGAAATCACCAAATTTGTTGCAGACTACATGCAGTGATGAAATAAGGTCATATTTGCAGTGCACTGCATAGCTTGAGTTTTTCAACAATGTATATCAAATGTTGTAATTATGGGCCAGATTGAGACAAAATTGAATATTTAGTTTTTGGGTTTGTACAATTTTATCAAAACATAACATAACATATCTAAAGTAATTTCTCAGTTGATCATATTATCTTTCTTACCTGATCACAACATTACAAAACACTAACTTACTCTACTCTACACGATACTAATACTATAATAATCAACCCAGGGGCTATTGTTTCCGTAACAAATTACGGGGGTATCTTTGCAACATCAAATGTGATTTTAGAAAGATATATCGAAGTGAAGAAAAATAAGATCATCATAACATACCATCCTCCACACATGCGTGCATACGACAGATATTCTTATACACATTACATAAAAGTTGCAGAACTACTGTTGTGTCTGTAAGTGAAACACACAAATCAAACAAATAGTTTTGTTAACAATTTTGTTTGAGGAATAAGCCATGGATTCAACCTGAGCTCTTAAACTATTAATATCATCATTCTATTTTATGTATTGATTTCAGTATTAGTTTTGCATGTTCTTTGAAGCCAACCAAGTACACATTACCTGTCGGTGAGATTTTTATTTGTAGATTTAATAATATATTGATGAAATGAAATTTGAAAAAAATATCCACAGGCTCGGTTACACTATAAGAAACGCTGTACATTTACTATGTCCGTAATGCTCACATTCAACAATCAATAATCCTCGAGAACGCTACTGTATTTATATACATGCAATAGAGATTCCTAGAAAGCTAAAGGACATTAATTACGTTATATATCATATTTAGACGATACAAGGTTAATCCCGAAAGTTCCGGTAACTACGTATAGAATATAAGGGAATGACGTGTAGGAATAAATACTCAGTCTGTTTACATATCTGATTAAGCTTTTTCCATTAGTGTCTCTGTCCATAACAACTACGTAATTCCGTAAACTACCAACTTACATTGCATACTCTACAAAAAGCAAAACGATGTCCCGAGGAGCAATAATCATTTCTACCTCGGGCCTATACATAGGAGATTAAAATATTGCATTTATTGATGTTTATGTGTTTATGTGCAGACGTATAAGAAAATAAAAAGACATATTTACGAAATAAAGACCAAATTAAAGAATTACGAAAACAGAAAGCAGCAAATAACCACATTTTGCTATCAACATTTACCAAAATATTTAATACATTGTTTATGACGAATACTCGTCCCACACAATTTCTATACAGCATTTAACAACGTTGATTTTAACCAGAAGATACTGATGTTGGCATTAGTATATGTTTATGCTGGTTTAACTAAGAATTTAACCTTTGTTTTTGTCTTTATCTAACCACAATCCTTCAACTTCGGCCAATATATTGCCCCCTATTTAATTCTAGTAAAAGGTGTTTGAACCGCAAATTGTTCTCCAAATATCTTTCTTTCAGGCACATTACATTCACATACTCAGGTCCAACCCTACTCCTCTACGATTTCACTCGTATTCCCTAAACCACGAATGATAATGGCATTTCGTTATTCCATATGCCATCTGTTTTTTTCTTTATTGTGTAGCGTTGAGAAGAGCAGGGATGTGCCGACGGGTGAGCGTGGGGGGCGTCGTACCCTCAAATATTATCAAATTTGTAACAAAGTTGGTAAAAAGTCTGCGATGCTGCAAGAGAGTTGGCCACACTGTTTTCTGTGACCATTTTTTTAGTAACAATAGTTGGTCAATTGGTCACAACGCCCCCCCCCATATCAGAAGGTGACATACTGGAGAAAAAGGTCTGAGGCCCATAGCTAAACCCCAAGAAAGAGGAGAGCAGTAAGGCTATATAAAGTGAAAGATATTGGATTTTCCCCAAGCAGCCATATTGGATGTTACCCAAGCCACCAGTTAGATTTCCGGTCTAACTGCACTATGATCTCAAGTCCTCCTAGCTCTTAGAGGTGTGATCGCTTTGAGACATTTTGGGTGTGTCTCTTAACGGTTATTGCCATTGCTGTGAGAGTTAACTTGATATTTTCAGTTACTGAGCTGGTTAGCAGCAAAAGCAATTTTTTTGTTTCTCAAAGTAAAGTATCCAATACAGTCATGAAGTGTAAATTTTACAATTTTAGTACTTCCTTCTCCCTTTAGCATTCAACGTTTAGTACTTTTAAATTGTAGAAGTAGGACATGAAACAACATTCTTTACTTTCTCAATTTTTGGATTTATCCAGGGCTTTAGGGAATATTTAGCACTGCACATAGCACCCAAGAATGCTGTGTTGAAGAATTAAATCCTAGTTGCAGGTGGGATTGAACTACCAGCTTTTGACCAAAAGAGATAAACAAATGCTACTATCTCTTATAATTCTAGTGTTTTGTCGTGTTTCTCCTATCATTTGATTTGCAAGTCTACCTCTTTTAGGTTATTTACTTTCTGGAATGCTTGGCTCGTTTCACAATAAGTTTTTGAATTACAGGGTTTTTGTTTGAACTGCACAAATCTTTTCAGAACTGCACACTAAAACGCCCTGGATTTATCTACTCATTCGATAGCCTATATTAGAGGTTAATGTAATGCAGTTTTTTCCGCTTGACAAATTATATGAAAATTAGTTAGGAGGAATTTGATGTAATTTTTATAATTGAGACTTCAGTATGTATACCTTGTTACCTTTTTAGATATGTGAAATTACATGAGTGGTAAAAAACACACAAATACTCCATTTGTTTCTTCTTTTCATTGTTTCAATTTTTTGTCATGTGTACCGTTAATAAGGTCCCAGGTCAAAGGGATTAGTTGAACCCTATGCCATACTTAGCCTGTTGGTTCTCAATATATACAGTAGTTAACACCATTACGTATCGTGCATGCTTAACAAGTAACTTGAATGGATTTAGTCAGTCTTGAAAATAAGCATCAGAATTCAGACGTGTTTCTGTTCTGTGTCGATTCTGCCTAAGAAAACGTTGCACATGCACCACAACTCATGTATAAACGGTATTTTGCAATTATCTTTTAGAAGCCACAGGAAGTTGCCAAATCTTTTAGAAGCCACAGGAAGTCGCCAAATCTACGAATTGGCCAATCAAGTTTATTTATTATTCTTCACTAGGGTTGGTTTACTTTGAATCACAGGGTAACATGCTCTACTGTGAAGTTGTAATGAGACTATAGTGCGCAGTAGCTTGCTTAAGCAGAAGCGCAAATGGAATTTTTAGGAGGGATGTGCGTTCGTGCGCTTTTTTGCTTATAAAGTATATTTGTTCCCCACTTAAGATCATCACACCACTCATGCATACCTATAGTTTTAAGTCTTAATCTTCCGAAATGAAATCCCACGAGTTCCTATCCTTACATCTTTCACGGCCTTTAACATGGCATATGATGGGTATACATGGGATATGTGTTACTCTCCATCAGCATGATGCCGTATCAGGTATTGCTGATGATCATGTAGATGTAGACGGGACCGAGCTGACATGACGACGGACCAATTCTGCGAAGCAGTTGTCATGGTCGCTCACGCACGGCTGATTACATGGAAACGAGATTAAGTACTTGCACTTCGCACAAAAGTTATTGTTCTCATGGGTACCTATTTTCTCTCTTGAAGTGTCAAAACGCAGCAAAATTATTTTAATTATTAAAAACTGAAAAGGAATTGCAGTGAAAACCCCAATTTCAATTGCAGCCATAACTAAATGAAAATCCACCCGAACTCACCAAAGATACGGACCACGTCTTTGGCGTAGACTCTAGCCTGCTTGAAAACTAAGCTGTGGCAAATTTGCCACATAACATAGAAAAATCAAACACCATCTCTGTTTTCAAGAACGAATTAAACATTGAACGGTGATATATGCAACTGTAGGTGATGTATGCAAACCACAGGCCCATATACAGCTGGAATGAATTAAGGGGGGGCACATATATTGAAATCAACATAAGAACCTTGAGTTCTTGTATTACGGAGCCAGAGCGGGACAGGGTCGGACCGGGTTTTGAAATTTCTACCAGGGTTTGACTCCTCCCTCCTACACCTCCCTCATTTGCGCCCCTGTGCTTAAATGAGCACGTCTCTACTCTGTCAACTAGATCTTCATTTTCATGGCTCTACGTTGCATCATTTGTTAGCCGCCTTCAGTTACTGTCATGCAAACGCTCAAATGTCATATAGAATGCAAAATAGTCGAAAAAGACCCACCAACCGGAGAGGGAAATAAAGACCCATGGAAGGGGACTATACCTCATTTTGAAAGCAAAATAGAGGCCGATTTTTGCAGAGATCGATTTTTACGGAACCAATGACCGAAAATGGTCTGACAATGTTGGGTTCATCCTTAGTATATCTGGTTTATTGAGGCTGTACATGTTCAGAGTTTCAAACACAACTGAAGGATATCAAGAGCTAGGTAAAAGCTACGTCCACACGTAACCGGATTATTTTAAAAACGCATATTTTTTTAGCCGTTGAGAAAAAAATCTGCTTCCACACGTGTAGCGCTTTCAAAAAATCTGCGTCCATACGTATACATCGAATGCACGTTTTTTCTATAAAAAGTTATTCGCCCTCAGTACTGAAAACTTTCTTAATATTTTTACGATTCCAGTATCAAAACTCTCTTAAGACTTTCTTAGTCTAACTTTTTAAGTTTCAATGTTTTGCGCATGCCCATTCGTCCATGCATGTAGCGTTTGGCAAGCTGTCTTACAGGGACTACTAACGTGATTCATGGAACTCAGTATTCTGTCGAGTGTCACCCCTGGAAATTTTTCTTCATCGCTTTCCTGTATCAAAGATCCAGAAACACTTACAGATACCTCCTCGTCATTACTCCCCAAGACAAGCTAATTACTTTTATCCTCATTCATCTTCATATAGTTATTTTCAAGCCAAAAAGATAACAAGGAGGCAACCTATTCATGTGATTTTACGATTGAGCACAAATCTGAACCATACGCAATGGTATGACAACATTAGTGGGGTGTAGCACCTTCTACTCTAAGGTGCAAAATAAACGTCCCCTCCCGCTTATTAATTTTTCGATTTTTTTCCACCCCGAACCTTATTAGGACTCCCCGTTTATTAATTTCAAGAAAATTGACTTTTTCTACAAAACTCGTCAGTTCATTTCCTTTCTTTGTTAGTACTAGTGAAGCCCAATTTTCATGGCTCTTTTGTATATATTTCAGTTTTATGCTTTATGATAACCTCTTTTTGTCCCTTCCGTCCTTGTATAACCATGTAAATTCGAAAAACATCCTTGTAGATTTAACATTTCGACATTCCAGATAAAATGTCGAAATGTTAAATCTACAAGGATGTTTTTCGTCGTGGCTCTTCTGTTAAAGTTTTTAATCCAACTGCGATTTCCAAGAAATGTTTCAATCTCATGTAAATTCGTTACTCAAATTCCGACCCCCCATTTATTTTGACTCCCAGTTTGTTAACTTTCGGAATTTTTTCGACCCCCACTGTTTACAAGGACCCTCCCCCCGTTTATTTGGTACTTGAGAGTACATCGGTAAACCCTTCTATGGTTAGCATATTGATGCAGGCAGTGAAAACACAAGATAGTACTACACATGATAGCTGCAATAAAGCATTATATAAAAATATCTATTTAACGTTATTTACATATGACTTGTTGCAATTATACGTTCACAAGAACAATATCAAAAAATTCAACTGACAACGATAGATTTTGATCTACGCAGGCAAGAAGACGAGAGCCTAATTTAGTGTTTAACACTAATAGAATATTTGGCATAAATACCTATCAAGGTAACAACAATAACTGCATCATATATCAAAAGTAGCAATAAATTACACAGTAACAATACGGAAATATTATTCTACATACTGTAATATTTATAAATATTACTAATTATACCAAGTACCTATACAAGCGCATTACATTGATGGAATGGCTACCATGGCAATAGACATAACTAGCCATACAATTCTGGTTCTTGAGGCTGAAGAACCAGCTAAAACTATAGTAAGTTAAACAACTGGCATCTCCAGAAATAAGAATAAAAAAGTTTGCATAATATGCCTTACGCAAATTAAGCTCAATTTTTCAATTGAAAATGTAGGAAGGTGCAGTGTGTAACTGAAGAGGGCCACAAGGCGAGGGAATTTATATCCAAGTTGCTATGGCGTTGATATCTATAAAAAGACAAAATAGTACCATGTTTAGTATAAAATATCCATTATGAGATAAAAACATCAGACCTATATTAATCCTCATAGAGTAATACGAAGCAATGACCACACTGTAGTTCAACAGAGACATAAGAACGATTCCACGCAGTTTTGGGCTTGGTGATTGGAAAATTTGATGCTGCAAAGATGATGATTTCAGAGAAATAGATCTAATTATTAAAACAAAATGCAGAACAGAAAATAAAACTGATCCAAAGAAGTCTTCAGTGCGTACAGGAGATGGATAAATACAGAATATAAACTAACAGAACAAAGAAGCACAAACATCATATTCATGGTGATGAGAAGTACAGATATGGAGATTGTCGGCAAGGCTTAGTACACCCAGGAAATGAACAACCAGAGTCGTTGTCCTCGGTAATTAGAACACTGGCAAGAGATATATGTAGGAGCTCAGAAATGGCTAGAACAACCGCAGGTTGAGAGTAGTGAAAGTTGTGTTGCATCTAGGGCCTTACTTTATAATCATTCGATCTTACTATAAATGTGCTGGCACTAGGAGCTGAAGACTAAGCACTCTATCACATGTTTACTCCCAAACAGTAGCTACCTACAATCCGAAGCAGCGGAATGTATGTGTAACGAGAATAGCGTGAGGATATATGAGTGAAATTGTGAGTGTAACTATCAGTGTAAGTTGTTGAAAATTGGGATTGAGTTTTTATGGTGTGAAATGTCAGCTAATTTTCAGACCTGCTCTGTTAAGCCTGGTATCCATATAGTCGTTGACAGTCTTTCTCAGTCTTTGCGGGTCGCTCAGATAGAGCTCAGCGACCCTCAACGATTCAGGTGCTAATGAAATTATAAAAATATTGTGATGTTTCCATATAGTCGCTGTTGGTCGTTGGCAGTAGTTTAGTTTAAGGAACAGCTATCAACATCCCTCTACGACTGTACGGATACCAGGCTTAACGGTCTTTCGTTGTCGCTAGTGTGTATCCATTAAAATTTTTGGGTCTTTGACAGCCTTTCCCAGTCATTAAGGGTCGGTGAGAAAGACTCATTTCTATCCCAGCGACCCTGAACGACTGAGGAATTCACAGTCGTTAGGGTCGCTTTACATTAGGCGGAATACTTCGGAGTAAGCGGAATATTCCGCCAAAGCGCATGCGTAGATAAGTTTTGAAGTGGCGTGTTAGCGGAATATTTCCGTGGCTGAAAAATAGAATCCCTTCCAACCTTTCTGTGGCGAAAATACTTATATTTGTGTTTGATTGGTATTTTTATGCAGTGGAATTATAATTATATGAACTGAACTGAACAGTACCATTCAGTTGGAATCAGCATCGAAACTGTGTTATTCGGTGGCTCCATCTACAAGTGCTTTAGCTAACCGCGCAACAATTCATATATCTAACAGTTCTTTGAAAGTGAGCATGTAACTTTGGAATTACTGGTGTAGTATCACCCGTACACGGTAGACCAATTTACTTACACACAATGCCAGCACCACTACACACAAAGACATTATACTTTAAGTATGGATAGATATACGGTACATTTAATAATATAAGCAATACCACCATATCCACATGGCATAGGACAAAACCTTCCTCGAGTGCATACATATTGGGAAGTTAGGTGGTGACAACAGAGTATTCTCTGATAGCATAGGAAAGAAATACTTTATACCTGGGCTCAACAACAGAGATACTTGGTACAAGGTATTCATAACACCTTCCAAGAAAACTGTTCAAGATAAAGTACCATCACGTGATCTGGACGAAATTACAAATTATTACCTTTGAATCTCATATAGCTGCTGTTTATGAAACTTAGATTTGGCAAATTGTCACCTCATTATCAAACTTTTACATTGAGGAATATGAAGACAGGCCAAGCCTTGTAGCAACGAGCTAAAAACCATTTTAAGCTTGTGAAAATCAAAGGTACGACGACCATAAACAACAATTTAAATATCTTACTCCGATGGAATGTCTCCAGTGAGAACTATTGGGGAAAACATACTATGAGACGCAAGTGAAGTTGAAAATTGCTTCAGTACCTCATATAGCTGCTGTCTATTAACAGTCGACCTTGGGTGCGCAATTCAGAAGATGATTTACATAAATCTGACTCTTTTTCACCTTACGTACGGACGTGACATTTCCAAATGTGAAAAGTTCGGACCTAGTGATGGCGATCCCTCAAGGATTGAATATGAAAGTAGATAAACATGTTTGCTGAAAGTTCAGAATGGACTTCGGAATCGCTTCGAAAGGACCTACCGTACTTTCTTGAGTAGAAGCCGCCTTTGAATAAAAGCCGCAGTTCTTGACGAACAACAAATACTAAAAGCCGCCCTCAAATAGAAGCCGTGTTTGGGAACAATAATGGAGTAGCCGCCCTCAACACTTTCCTAACACATTTAAATCAAAGAGTCCCAAACATTGGAGATCTTCAAACAAAATATTAAGGCCATACTTCTTCATTGCAGCTGCAAATTATGCAAAAGTTTTATTGTAATTTAATTAGCTTAGTGCTATTATAGTTGCTAACTTTAAATGCATTGTTTATTACTATTATTTTTATATATTATTTGCCAGCTTCTGCCGCTGTTATAACACCAAAAAGTGTCAAAAACTAACAAATGCCAATTTCAAATACTTTACGCAGTGTTAAGTAAATTCGAATGCAGAATAGAGGCAATGACATGGTGGGGTGTCAAACTATTATGCACTGAATGGAAAATTGTTAGGGTACTAGTTTTGTTTTTACTGTAAATCATTTAATGGTGTGTTGTGTGTCGGTTTTGTTCCTGTCAGTTATCATTCACATGCATGCTGTTGTTTCACACTCAATCTCCATAGTGGTTGTCATCATCTCTTTGTTTAGAGGTAATTCTATTGTCAGTGTAATATGGGTGTGTTGTCCATGTGCTGTGTTGTCCCTGTTATTAAAGTCAGTTGTGTTTCAATCGTCGTTGAATACAGTCGTGTTTTATACAGTAGTGTTTTATGAGTCAGTCGTATTGCAGTTGTCGTAAATTGCAGTCGTGTTTCTGTCGCTGTTAAGTGATTTCAAGTGTGTCGTTGTCTTTTTCCCTACGCGCAGTTGTTGAAGTTGTCGTTTTGGAATATTGAGAGATTGGAAAATTGATAGACTTATCGTTCTTGAAGAATTTGTTGAATTAACTCCTTATATTAGTGTTTACAATTTATAGTGCTGTCGGTGTTGATTATCGTTTAAGTTTTAAAATCAACACAACTGTAAAAAAACGAATTGTTTTACATTGGTGCCCCTGACCAGGATCGACAACCTTGTGCCTTCAGATGGAAGCTGGAAGATGTACCGTTTTTACAACCTTGTGTGAACGATTAACAGCGGCTGAGGAACGCCTACGATATCCGTTTGCTAATCGTACGAACATTTATCGTTGCGAGGATGGCCGACCAATTTGCTACTGCTGCCTAAGGGTCGGCCATGTTGCGAAGTATTGTTGGGACAGGAGGTATTCCTGTCCCCACAATCGGCCCAAATACACAGAAGAAACACCTTTGTCGATGGTCTCTGTAGACTTAGATTCGCTTGAAAGGGATGTTAATAAAATGTTGAAAGAGCTCCAAGGAATAACCCATGATCTGAAACTCTCAAGGACACCCTTTCGAGCAGGTTCTGTTGAGGATAGAACGGAGGAGGCCGCAGAGTATTGCAAGGAGACATAAAATTTTGCAGTGAACCCTGCTACAAAAGTACAAGAGCCATGTAGGCACCTCTACATCGATGCGGGACCCTCAAGCGTTCCATTGTGCCACAAAATGTACACTGCACCTGATTTATTGTACTTGCGTGATGTAACGTGAATTGTTTGTGGTAGATTTTTAAACATATGTTGCACGTTTTGTCTGTAATTTGTCTCTTTTTGTTGGCATTGCTTCCTTTTCATGATTCAAGCCAGGAGGCTTGTTTTTGAAGGAGGGAGTAATGTTAGGGTACTAGTTTTGTTTTTACTGTAAATCATTTAATGGTGTGTTGTGTGTCGGTTTTGTTCCTGTCAGTTATCATTCACATGCATGCTGTTGTGTCACACTCAATCTCCATAGTGGTTGTCATCATCTCTTTGTTTCGAGGTAATTCTATTGTCAGTGTAATATGGGCGTGTTGTCCATGTGCTGTGTTGTCCCTGTTATTAAAGTCAGTTGTGTTTCAATCGTCGTTGAATACAGTCGTGTTTTATGCAGTCGTGTTTTATGAGTCGTCGTAAATTGCAGTCGTGTTTCTGTCGCTGTGAAGTGATTTCAAGTGTGTCGTTGTCTTTTCCCTTACGCGCAGTTGTTGAAGTTGTCGTTTTGGAATATTGAGAGATTGGAACATTGATAGGCTTATCGTGCTTGAAGTATTTGTTGAATTAACTCCTTATATCAGTGTTACAGTTTATAGTGCTGTCTGTGTTGATTATCGTTCGAGTTTTAAAATCAACACAACTGTAAAAAACGAATTGTTTTACAACAGGCACAAACAGAATTGTACGGTGGCAACACAATGCTTCATTTGAGCTCAAAAGAGACAATTTCTCTTTCGCGGTATGTGATACAGACATATACATCCGTAGATGCAAGTACCATTATATCTCATGAATGGCATGAATTACTTATTGAAGTTATTCACAATAGTCTAATGACCAATACAACTCAATCAGAAGCTACTACCGACCAAAATCAACTTCAAGAAACCGATGGAGGTGTAGTATATCTTGAAAATCCAGCAGAAGTGCCCCCAGATGCCCTAATTCTACCAAATTTCACAGAAGACATTGCCAATGGGCAACAAATTACTCCTAAGAAACGAGCACCTCGCACTCAAAGTCGTATCTGCCCATCAAAACAACGTGTCGTTTGTAACTCCTGGTGACGATGATCCTGAAGATGAGGGCGATGACGAAAGTGTTGATTTATTTTCACTGCCGCCCAAAACACCTAACACAGCCCCGCCAAGAAAACGACGTGCTGCAAAGGAATCAACCACACCTAAAAAGAAAAAGATCAAGAAAAGCAAGTGATCTTTTCAATAAAATTGTTAATGGAGGCACTACTGAAACTAGTGAGGAATACGTAAAATTATGTCAAATTGCGGATGCAGAAAAACTTGAGGAATTAGATACACCAGTTACTTACCGTCATAGCATCCAGCAAATAATGTTTCAACTTCAAATGTAAATTTTGTGATAAGCCAGGCTAAGAATGAGAAACAAAGGCTTGAGGAAAGTGTACACAAATTATGAGGCCTTGATAGTCAAGGGTTAAGGGAAAAGAATTAAGTACGTTGAAACTTAATAGACCATACATCCTTTATAGGTGAATGAGACCAAGTAGGTCTACCTTGAACGGCTGGTTTGGAAATCAGCTAAAGAGAGCTAGGAAAGATCCACAGGCACTTGAAAACAGTGGCGGCTGACAGTGCTATTAACGCTAATACTTTATTAGCAGTTTTTTCCAAAGGAATTATAGAAAATAACGCCCAAAATTGCTCTCAAAAACTTTGACACGGACTTTGTTTGTTCATTATGAAGTGAGATCAGCTTGGCATTTTTGGGTTGCTGCAATATCACACACAATCATTTCCGTGACATATTGCAATTATGTCCTCAAAGTTATTTTAAATGGAGCCGACTGCATTCCTTTTCTATCGAAATTCTAGCCCTCTTCAGTTCATGGCCACGCTAATACTCAGCCAGTTTTAATAGTGAATGTAGAGAAACAATTGAAGTTGCGTCATGTTTGTCTTTGTTTGTGACGCATTGCCTGTTGTGAAATATGCAAATGACAACGCCGTGCTATTAATTCTTGACAGTTAGTAGCACAGGATCAGAACTACCGCTCTTCCTCTCCTCCTCTTCGCATCGAGGTCGCTGCGCATTGCACAACTTATTTCCTTCTGATTAGAGATATGATCCCATTGGCTGTTCCAGCACGCTCTTGACAGAAATAAATTAAAATCTGATATATAAGCAATAGACTACGCCCTCGCACGTAGCTTTTTCCGAGCGCGGTTCCAGTAACGTTTTTGAGACAGCATACGATGGAAAACGATATGGGAAAGAGCATTGAGGAATCCCAAGATACTGAGCAAGGCAAAGAACCAAGCATAAAGACCTCCAACAAAATATTACATATTCATATATACAATTTAAATAATATATTAAGAAAGAAAAAATTAACAGGCATAATACTAATATTGCTGGTCTTCCAGGGGGTCGTCTTCCAGAAAAGAAAAAGAATTTCAGATCTAGAGGGGCCAGAGAATCAGTTTCTCGCAAACCCCACAAATGATGTCGGGAATGAATTTTCGACACTGCAAAATGGCAATCAGTTTGCCTCTAATCCTCCTGGGGATCAGTTCCCCACCTTACGGGATGTTGAAGAATTGGATGGGCAAATGCCAATGGCGGCCTCACCATTGTCACTGAATTCCGAAATGACGGACGGTAATTTTGTCCCTCAACTTCCAAACTCCCTCGCTCAACTATAGTTGCCAAATATCTAGCTGATCGAGCAGCAAGGAGTGAAACTTCATTTTGTTGAAGATGAAGCAGTAGGGCCGCCAATCTCTGACGCTAATGCTAGCTATGTAGAGGACTGCTGCAAAAAGTGCATCCTTAGCTCTGAGCTGGCTAAATTTAAGCCTTTAAACGACCCGAGAATTGCCCAGCACTAAGTGTGCCAACGATTAATCCCAACCTTTGGGCTCAGTTGCCCAAGGAAAGCAAAGAGCACGACAAACGCCTGCAGAACGCACAATCCCTTCTAGCCAAAGGCCTCACTGGGGTTGTACAAATAAAGGAGACTCTTCTCCTTTTTAACTCTCACCCAGATCAGCTCTCGCTATTATTTCCAAAGCTCTTTGCAGAACTAGACTCTTGTGTAGCCTTGTTGGGGAATGCTTTCCTAGAGTCTTCCTATCGCCGAAGGGATCTTCTAAAGCCGGCGATTAACCCACGATTCCATTCTCTGTGTGGGTCAAAAACCCCGATAACCAATTTTCTGTTTGGGGATAATGTTCTGGAGTCAGTAAAATCCATCCAGTCGTCCCAAAAAATGACACGAAAGTTTGCATCTGGCCGTGGCAGTTTTCAAACAAACCGTCCAACAAATCGGTTTTCTACCTCTGGTAGTCGCACTACTTCGTCATCTAATGGTCATTTAAACTTCTGAGGCCAGACACACAACTCCTGGAGATATCGGCAATACCCGAGACAATCAACAAGCACCAACAGCTTTGCCAAGAAAATGCAACAGAAGTAAAAGAAACACAGGTAATTACTAGTACGAAACTTTTCCTTAAGGGTGAATCCCCCTCAAGTTTAGCTAAAAGATTAAATTTTTGGCTATTTTTTGTTTTGATTTGTATCTTGTAGGGGATTTTTTAGGCTTTTACATGATATACATGTTATGACACTTTTCAGTTGCCAAATAACAAATAACAATTATTTGTCCAATGAAGGTGAGAAAGTTAGAGTAAAACTTCCATGGCAACGCCCATAG